>JANAVB010016794.1:0-33008 GCA_029216955.1 Iris pallida | reverse complement strand
GAAACATCCAGGATGACATCATGCTAGCGCATGAGTTAATCACCAGCATGAACACTAGCTTTATTGATGTATTGAATCCCCCCTGAGCACTAGCTTTATTGATGTATGAGGCACAAAATGTCGAAGCCTAAACAAGTATGCGCGCCAGGTGCGCGAAGATCGACAAAAAGTGAAGGAAGACCGGTAGCTACAAAAAACCTAACTGGCCTGGACCGGAGGGTTGATCAGTGTATCCCAAAAGCGGTTAGAAGAGTGAGCCGCCAAGGGCTATCTGGGGGGTGGGGGCATCGCCTGGCTACTTTGGAGATCTGCTTGAGGACCTCGCTGTACAAGGAGTTATAGTTGTATACCCGGCCATCGTACCTGAATTTGTTTATGTTCTTCCATAGGACCCAGATTCTCGCGACTGTGACGATCTGATGCCAGTGATACTTACCCCAAATGGCGAGTAGATCGTTGAAGCTGCCGGTTGAATGAGTAAGATTGCGATTGAGTCCAGATCTGTCCAGCGAGTTCCTCGGAGAGCATGACGTGTTCCGCAGTTTCAGATCTGTGAGCCGTACAGCAGTGACAGCTAGAGGCCAGGCTGAAGCCAATGGTTGTAAGGGCGTCATCTGTAGGGAGCATTCTGTGCTGCGCTCTCTAAATCAAAATTGACCATTTGTGGGGAATACAGGATTGCCAGAAGGGGAAGGTGTAAGGAGTCGACGTACCGATGTCTCTAGCCACGATCCTGGCGGAGGCCAGCGAGAAAGTGCTGTTAGGATTATAGGACCACGGCAGAGTGTCCTGGTTTATATATATATATATATATATATATATATATATATATATATATATATATATATATATATATATATATATATATACATATGATTGTGATATAAGATGGCAACACCTCCCCCCTCTCCTGCTGGCGTTAGTTGGGCCCCCTCCCGTCGATCTCCTTCCGCTCCCTCCTCGGTTGCCCCCGCCGTTGCCCGCCCCTTTCCCCACTGCTTTTCCCCTCCATCTCTTCCTCACATGGCACGGCTCCCCGGGCCTCCGTCCCCCCTCCGTGGTGGAGTCCGACGTTCCTCCCTGGACGTCGGACCAACTCCTCCTAGTAGGAGTCGGTCCCCCAGCCGTCGCGGTCGTGGCAGCTCCGTTGTCTTGGCCGCACAAGTTGCCGCCCCAACCTCCCCCTCCTTCCGCCTCTTCTCTGCCCCTGCCTCCGCCTCCCCCCTCCGCCCCGTCGCTGCCTCCCCTTCTGCCAGCCCTTCCCGCCCTCTCTCCCTCGTTCTTCCCCCCAATTCCAATTTTAATTTTGAAAAGTTTGTTTTCCCGCCCCGATGCCCCTTCTCTCGGGGCGTAGACGCAGTCCTGTATTACGCCTGCCATGTGCCCCCCTCGGGCACATGTGCCCTATCTCAGGCGCCCTCTTATGCGCCGTCCTATGTGGGTCCCCTTCTTTGTCCTCCTATACGCCTACCTCTCTGCGTCCTCCCCCTTCCCCCCGTCGCCTGCTAATTCCGAGTCCTCCTCCCTCCTCCGCGCAGGCTCCCCCTATGCGCCCGCCACCTCGCCCCTCCTCCGGAGCTCTCCCCTCTGAGCTTTCCCCTATATGCCCGTTGTTGTGCCCCCCATGCGCCTCCTGTACTCCACCAGCGATGCCCGATATGCGCCTCCTCTCTTTGCCCCTTCCTCCATCTCGTGCATAGCTCTTTCCTGAGCCTCCTATGCGCCTCCACCCCCACTATGCGCCCTTACCCCCCTTGCGCCTCTCATGCGCCTTCACTCCCTCCTCCGTTTGAGCCTCCAGGTCGTCCTGCTCCCCCAGCATTCGCAGCACCCTCTTTAGCAGCATCCCTTAGCAAGCCTCCTCCTGGGGAGCTTTTCCCCACTCTCGAGGGATCCCCTAGGTGGGCTACACCTCGTTCGCTGACATGGTCCACCCGGACAGGATTGCCCAGAAAAAACCTATCCTCCCAGATGTCCCTCTTCCCGAGATCGTCTGCCCTATCCCAGTAGATGGGCAGGCATTATCGATTCTGTTCTCCCCTCAGACCTGGCGTCCCTTTACGAGTGGTTCTCGTCCACTTTTGTATTATGGTTCCCCTCGTGTTGCCCCAAGCTACCACGAGTCCAGGAGGAAATCGCCAAATGGAGCCTTATAACTGACTACAGAGTAGCTTCTCTAGACCCCAAAAACATCCTTCTTCACTTACCAGAGCCAACTATGCCAAAGTTTGAATAGAACTTGACATTTTCAAAGAACTCCCCAAACCCATCAACATCGAGCTAGGAAACAATATCCACACGCAACCAATCTTATACGACAACAACAATATATTGCAACCACTGCAACAAGAGAGGACATCTAACCAAGTGCTGCTACAGAGCCCATACAGAATTAAAACAGACTTTGGTCCCGAAGGCACGCAAGCCTCAGAAGGTTCTGGAACAGAGATTACCCCTCCCTCCCCTCTTACCCCCCTTCTCTCCCCCCGAACTCTCACATCAGATTCGAAGCTAGCCCACAGCCGACTCACCCACCCAACAAAATCGCCGAGCTGAGTAGTAATCCCTCTACCCTAAAAATTACCATCGTTAACACCCACAACAGATTCGATGTCCTAGGGTCGAAAGAAAATACCCACATCTAAGAAGATCATACTTACACTGGCACCACTGGCAAGGAAAGCAACCCCTCACTCACCGACATTGCTACCCTGGCCAACCAAGAAAAAAAATCTCTCCCTCCAACAGCTCACAGATAAACGAAGAGTGCTCCGAGCACAACAAACACGCATCATGCACAAGCAACACAGAGGAAGCAAAGACACAGGAGAGCCAACCACACCGATCCATTCTAGTTGAATACCTTGCCATCATCGGCCCAGAACAAGTCATCAGCTGTCAGCAAGCTATCAACGCAGGAGCATTCGACCCGTCCACTCACTTTGGAGCATCCTCCAGCCCAGACAAAGAAATAGATACTCTCCACACAGAGGAAGACCCCCCAACCTCACAGCTGAATTAGAGCCCCGTCATGCGAACAACGAACAAAGGTCTGAAAACCAAAGGAGCCAATGAGTCCACGGCTATGACTACCAGGTCGGCCGTGAAACTCTCCAAACACCAACTCCCCAACAAATCTAATGCCTAACATTCTATCCTAGAATGTTCGAGGCCTAGCTAATAAACCCATCTTGAGGAGACTTATAAGCCTCAAGAAAACTCACAAAATCGACATCCTAATCATCCTAGAACCTAAAATCTCCCCTAATAGACTCAAATCAATTCAGCTGCAGCTAGGTTTCTACTCCGTAATTGCTGGCAGACACGATATCTGGCTCCTGTTCTCCGTCGATGTTGATATCAGTATCATGTTCGATACCATGCAGGCTCTCTCGTGCTGGGTGCAACACCCCACCCTCCCGAACCGCGTCCTGCTCTCGGCTGTTCATGGTAGTTGTGACATTAACGATCGCAAACAGCTCTGGACTGACCTACTATTTCCAGCACCTCCTACCCTCCCTGGCTTTGTGTTGGAGACTTCAACGCTATCACTAGGAGAGAGGAGAAAATGGGAGGCAGACCTCCCCCCCGGTGGCCATGCAAGACTTCAACAACTTCATCTTCAACACTCACCTAACTCCCCTTCAGTTCACAAGCAATGCTTTCACCTGGTGTAACATGCAAGAAGGTACCCGCAGACAATACTTTCGTCTCAACTGAGCCCTCGTCAATGCTCAATGGAAAGACATTAGCATCACGTCCAACTTTGCTCACCTCAATGCCACTGAGTTTGATCACGCCCCCCTCCTCATTGAAATCAAGTGCAACTTGAACCAGATAAAGAGAAGTTTCTGCTTCCAGGACTTTTGGTGCTACCACCCTCAATTCCTAAGGATCGTGGAGGATGCTTGGTCCAGGACTGACTCCCTCGATCCCCTCATCCGTGTGGCCAACAAACTCAAGGCTAATAGAAAAGCTCTTATCGCATGGAGCAAGCAGGCTTTCGGAGATATTTTTCAAGCTGTACGCACTGTCGAAGATGATGTGACCCACATGGAAGCCCTATTTTTGACAGACAACTCTCAATCGACTCGATCGACCCTCAACCTATCCAAAGCCATCCTCAAATTCTGCTTAAAAGTTGAAACTAAGTTCTGGAAACAAAAAAGCCAGACTAAAATAGGACAATGAGGGGGACAAAAATATCAGTTATTTCTATACCTGCGTCAAGGGTCGCAGACAGAAGCTCAACATACATCAGATTACAGATGACACCGGGACCATCATCAAGGACCAGCAAGGTATCCAAATGGCGGCGAAAAACTTCTAGTCGTAATTGTTCTCTAAAGATACCGTCACGAGAGATCCGAAATTCTTGGCGGAGATCCCCCCTCATCACCGACATGGACAACACTCATCTGGAGCACCCCCCCCCCTCTGAGCATGAGGTGAAAGAAGCAGTTTGGGTGCTTAATGCCCACAGCACCCTCGGCCTAAACGGATTCAACGACGTATTTTTCCGTACGTGTTGGGACATCATCAAGACAGACATACACGAAGCGGCGACCACCTTTTTCCAAGGAGCTAGGTACCCTAGATCGATTTTCTGCACTAATTTGATACTTATTCCTAAGCAGGACAATTCAGAGACTTTCCGAGACTTTAGACCCATCAATTTATGTACCTTCACCAACAAAATCATCTCCAAGATCATCGTTACTCGCATGACCTTTATCCTCCCCAATTTTATATCAGATGAACAGAACGGCTTTTTTCGGGGCAGAAACATCCAAGACAATATTATGCCAGCTAAAAAAATGATAACTTGCATAAAATTACCGTCCGGAGCTAGGAACATCGCTATCAAATTGGACATGGAGAAGGCTTATGACAGGCTCGATTGGCAGTTCATGATCTGTGTCTTCAGAGCATTCGATTTCTCAAAAACCTAGATCAGTGTTGTTTGGCAATCGATCAACAACTCATAGTTCTCCATGGTGATCAACGGGCAAGCGGACGGCTTCTTCAAATTCAGTTGGGGATTCAGGTAAGGAGACCCGCTTTTATCAACTATTTTCATTATTGCCGCAGAAACCCTGAGCAGAAACCTTAACAAGCTGTCGAGGACCCCACACTTCAAGCATTTTTATACAGTCAGCGGGTGCCCGATCATTACTCACCTGGCCTACGCGGACGATATTCTCATCTTCTTCTCCGGTGATGTCGGGTCAGTGGAGGTAGTGCACAACGTGCTCCAAAGATACGTTCGCTGCTCTGGCTAATGAGTCAATCCTAGGAAAAGCGTTATATATGTCCACCACAACGCTAACAGGGAGCATACCGCCACTCTCACCAACATCACCTCATTCTCTACCGCTTATCCTCCTTTCTTCTGTCTCGGATGCTCGTTGGTCTATGGCAAAACTAGCACGGGCATGTTCATAGGAATCATTGACAAAATTAGAAAAAAAAATTGAAGGTTGGCATAACACAACCTTATCGCCAGGCGGCAAAATAGTACTGATTAATCATGTGCTCTCCTCCATCCCAATATACACCCTCGTAGCTTGCTCCCCACCGAAGAAGGTTCTCTCCTCCATCGAGAATCTATTCGCCAACTTCATATGGGGACACAATGATTCTAAAGACAAATACCACTGGGCCAGCTGGGGCTCCGAGGCCAAGCCTACTGATGAGGGGGGCCTAAGATTCGTCCGACTGCACCACATTGTGGACGCTTTCTCCATGAAACTGTGGTGGAAGCTTCGCGTAAGACCCACACTCTGGGTACGCTTCATAAAGGCCAGGTATTTCAAACACATCCACCCGGCTAGTGCTATTAGCAACAGCATATCCTTGGCGACTTGGAGACGCATTCTATACGGTCAATCCCTTGCCGAACCAAAGATTCACCTTCAGTCGGGCGCTGGTGAATCAGCGCTATTTCTTGAAAGGTGGTTGGGAGCTGATCTTATCCCACGCCCCCCCGGCCGCCCTGGCTACTAGCAAGATCAGAGAATTATGAGACAATGCCGGCAACTGGAATTGGCACAAAATCGGGACTGGATCAGAGAAGAAGCCGCCAACACCCTCCGGAACTCCAGCCTGAAGATAGGCACGGATAACGATGCGCTCTCGTGGTCAGAGTCCCCCAATGGTGTATTTATAATTGCATCCGGCAGAAGAATCGTTCGAGTTCACGGGCCTCCAGCCCCAATCTGGGGTCCTTTCTGGCACCCCTGCATACCAAAGAAATAGTCATTTCTGGTGTGGAGATCGATGCACAAGAAACTCTCCTCTGACGACATCCTTACTACCATCGGTTTAGCTTAGCGTCAGCTTGCCATTGCTGTGCCGATAAACAACCTGAAACGATAGACACATACTCCGCTACGGCAATTCTTCGACTAATGTCTGGTCGACCCGATCCAATCGCTGCGGCATGGTGATGGCCAGTGGGAGCTTCAACGATCTTCTGGCCACCTGGGCCAACGCATCTCACTGCCACCAGATCGTTGTAGCCGCCATCACGTGGGTCTTATGGAAGAACCGCAACAAAGCTAGATACGAAGGTCGCATATTCTCGGTCGAACAGCTAACTCGTGAGGCCATCCACCAGAGTCTCAAGATCAAATGTAATTACAACCATGGCCGACAGCAATTCTGGGACCTTTTGGCCTCCTGATCTTTTTGCCAGGAGAGTTTCCCCTCTTTCTTTTTGTCTTTCGCTTTTTTCGCTTATTTGTAAAGGCTTCGGCAGTTTGCACCTTGAATAAATAAAATAGGGAGGGTTTGGTATATATATATATATATATATATATATATATATATATATATATATATATATATATGTATTGTTAGTATTGTAAGTTATGGGGGTTAACATGAGATGGGTGGTAGAGTGTGAGTTGTAGATTAGCTGTGCTTAGGAGTAAATGCATATGCCATAGGATGTGGCACAGCAGAAGTAGCATTATTCACGGGGTGTGGCTTGGCTTTGATTTTGGGTACAATACAATGCACTGCAGGCAGTGGTTGCCATGGTCAATATTGCTTTAGCATTAGCAGGAGATTTTGGGAGTCATGTTTGAACCTGGGGGCTGGGGCGGTGTAAACACCCAAATTTTTGAGGGTTTAGTCTTATTTAATGTATTTTTACACTACTTTTATTTTTGCATTTATTTTTGACATTTTGGTAGTGAGCTACATTATATAAGTACATAAGATTCTTTTCATAACTTATGCATAAAATAAGTTCGAAAACATATTTAAACTATTGCTTATTTTTCTTCTTTCAAAGATTTATTGATTACTAAATGCTGTAGAGTTAATGAATAAAAAAATTCTAAAAATTTCAGTAGCATATAAATGCCTCAGTATATGTAGCTAATAAGTTTTATTGTCAGCAAATTATTTTAGAAATAATTTTATGAAATTCATTAATGTTATAAATTCAATAGATTATTTTTGTATGGGAATATATATATATATATATATATATATATATATATATATATATATATATATATATATATATATTGGAGAATAAAGTAGAAAATATTTTTAAGAATTTATTTTAATTTATTATTGAGTATTTGAGCATTTAGGATTAAAGAAAAAAATATATTTATATACAAACAAAACTAAAAAAAATCCCACCCTCTTAAAAGTGGGCGGGCCCCTCCCTCTACTCCTGTAAAGTAGCAACACCTCCCAACCTGTGAGCAAAGGCCCTCCACCTATGAGTTGGCCTTAATCCAAAGCCTAGTAGTATTAGGTTTAGCCCAACTTGTCATATATATATAACTCCCTCCATAGACCTCAAAACCTTAGACCTTCAAAACAAAAATTTATGGTTAGCATCCCCTATTCCTCTACAAATTTGTTTTACCAGCAACGGAGTTTTCTACATGACGAACAGAGCATCGGAAGTCAGTCCCTCGTCATCCGCGGAGTAGTTTTCCCACTCAAGGTACCCTACTTTCCGACCACGTAACTTTTTACTCGTAACTCTGATTTTCGATCCGTAGATTTTCTGGAAAGAAGACTTGACCCTCTTCGCAACCATATAGGATTTCACTATTTTCAGCAACTAAAATTAGGTGAAACTGGATGTAAACTTTTGATAAAAATCTAAAATTGTGACAGATCTTTTTCAATAGAAATCAACAACTTGACGGCCTTTTTTTTCCAAACCATGTGTCTTTTGTGGAAACTTTCAACATGACTTTGAATGACAACATATACGAGAATAAAACCTAGTTTGTAGATTGTGAATTCATTGCGTACACAGGAAGTTATTCGATTGTAAAAATCAGAGAAAAATTAGTCCTTAAACTGAAATTTTTAGAAAAATCTCCCGATACGACGTGCGTCCTGCCAAACTGGGTGACGTGGTCACGAACCAAAAGTTTTAAAAAGTACATATCGACTTCACGGACGTGTGGGCCTTGACGGAATTCAAATTGGTTGCGCGTGCGCGAAGAATTTGTTGCGTATCCGTCAAAATTCACCGTATCGGCCTTTTTGCAAATTTCCTATTTATTTTGTGCATGTTTGCCAAATCGAAACAAAACTTGCGCCAGCAAGACCGTATCATTTTTCTGGTCCTGAATGCCAAGTTTGGTTCGATTCTGAGAAGATTGATCGAACGCCTTTCTCGCGAGCCCGCGACCCGATCCAAATGGCCATTTTGTGTACGACTCATCGGAATCCAAAATTGGACATACCATTGAGTTTGTCTCCTCAAACAAAATTCGTAGATATATAGTTTGATGATTTTAGAGACCATAGACATTGGCATGCGTTTCAGTACAAATGGGTCCAACGGCGGACATCATTTTGACCCAAAATTATGATTTTGCCTATGTTCCAGAATTGGACTTTTGGACAAGCATTTCCTAGATATATCTTTTACACCGGGAACATTTTTGATGTTTGTTTCAGCACCCAGAGCCGTTCGTGGATTTTGAGTTCCCATTACTAACACGATTGATTATTTGGAGCAGCCATCCCTACACTACCAGACAAGATACCTTACCACCTTACTCTGTGATTTACTATTTCTTATTTTCAGTTATTTACATTCAACATTACTTACTTGTTGATAGTATTATACTGTGCGTCGAAGTCACACTTGGGTGCAAGCCACTTTATGGTCGTTTTTATTACTTTTCTTTATTTCTCTTACATTGACTTAGTCTAATGACAACCATTGATGATGTGGTATTGGTATACCTCATGCAGCCTTGACACATATTGGCCCATTGGTCATGGTCAAACCTGATTTTAATAATTGATCAAACTCTGTCTCGATATAAATACAAGTCAATTCAGATGTTTATCTACAACATTTTGGACACTGCTCAACAATGGATATCTACGATGTTCAAGACTGAAGCCATTTGCCATTTCAAATGTATTTCTGTCAAAGCAATATAATTTTTTATTTTATTGAGTCTAGGAATATATTGTACACTAAGTCGTACTGGCAAATAGGCTGTCCGAATCGTTTTTCAAAACTGACCTATCTCTTTCAAAATTGACCTATGTTTTTGAAAAACATCCTTTTTTACAAAAAGCTTCTGAAGGACTTTTCAAAAAGCCAAAATTGAAATTTTTTTCTCAAAAATGAACTGGCAAAACCCTAGCAGAACTCGACCATAGTTCGGCCAAGTAGAACGTTAGTGAACGTTTGATTTTGAACTTGGTCATCCTTCAGTTGCGGTTTGTTACAAAGAGTTCTGTCCGAATTCTGCCCAAATTCTGTCAGAATTTTGTCTTTGGAAAAACTATAAATAGAGAAGCATTTCGATCATTTCAAATCACCAATTCACTTTCAATCTCTTCTCTTCTTAAGCTTACATTCTTCCAAAGAGTTCTAAAAAGCTTTTATTTTCAAATCCCAAGCCAGTTACAATCCTCTAGTCAATTTGCCAGTGCGGTGCGGTCTAGAAGTTTCAAGAGCGATTGTAATCAGAGGCTTGATAGAAGATTCAACTCTTCACAATTGAAGTTGGTCGAGTTCTTCGTATCAAAGCTCCCGTATGTAGAAGTTGCAAGGACTTCGTATGAAAACTTGCGGGATATTCCAATAGTGGATTCAACTGGAAGCTAGAGTTCTTCCGACTGGACTAGTCCTCACAAGAGGGAAACTAGTATAAATCTCGGTGTTTGCATTTGCCTTCTGATCACTTTTAATTTCTGTCATTTACTTTGTGATTATTTTTATATCTGTGATCTAACTGCTAACAAGATTTTTAATTAGCAATATTCCGCTGCCTACTCTATTCACCCCCCTCTAGAGTATTCTGCTTTACGATTTCGTTCCTACAATTGGTATCAGAGCGGGTTATACAGGTAAAGCAAGGTAAAATTGCAGTTATATTCAATTGTTATATAGATCACAGCATTACACATGGCAACTGTGAAATTCACAAGTGAAGGCCAAGCCACAAACAGACCTCCACTGTTTGACGGCACAAACTACACTTATTAGAAAATATGTATGAGTTTCTTTTTGAAATCTCATGATTTTGACTTATGGTCTATAGTTATTGATGGCTATAAAAAGCTACCTCGTATTAATGTTGATGGTATTTTAGTTAAAAAACCCCATGACAAATATACAGAGGAAGAAAATAAAAAGGCCAGTCTTGACGCACGTGCTATTAACGCTTTATTTTGTGCTTTAGACAGAACTGAATTCAACAGGGTGTCTACTTGCACAATATCAAACGAAGTGTAGAAACTTCTCGAAGTAACCCACGAAGGAACAACACAAGTCAAGGAGTCAAAGATCAGCAGACTTACTCAGGAGTACGAGGCGTTCAAAATAAAGCCAAGTAAATCAGTCACTCAGATATTTACAAGATTCTTGGATATTATAAATCTTCTGTCTTCACTAGGTAAGGATTACAGTAACCATGAAAAGATTCACAAACTTCTACGAGCCCTTACAAAGAACTGGATTCCAAAGGCTACTGCAATCATTGAAGGGAACGACCTCTCAACAATGTCTCTAGAAACACTCATGGGTAAGCTACTCACTCACGAGTTAGAACTTCAAGACTTTGAAGATGCTACACCAAATGAGAAGTCAGAGAAGACGATCGCTCTCAAGGCTCAACATAGAAGAACCATCGAAGATGATTCTGACGACAGCGACTCCGACTCTGAAGATCAAGCTCTTCTGGTAAGAAAATTCAAGAAGTTCATGAGATTTAACAGGAGAACAAAGGACAGCAAAGACAACAACAACAACAATGAGGAAGATCCTATTTGCTACGAATACAAAAAGAATAGACACATAAAGAAAGATTGTCCCTCGCCATCATCATCAAAGAAAAGCAACAAATATGACAAAGGCTACCTGAAGAAATCTACATCAAGAAAGTACGCCAACACAAGCATATGGCATGAAAGTGAAGCCAGCGACTCAGAAGATGAACAATCAGATGACGTTGCAAATGTATGCTTGATGGCTTGTGATCAGGTAATTATTAATCCTATTTGATCCTTATGATGATTTCACCTTTGAGCAACTAGGAGAGGCTTTCAGTGAACTGTTAGATGATTACAGGAAACTGCGTAGCAAATATGAAACCTCTAAGAAGGTACTCAAAGAGTACAAAGGTGAAATAGGAAGACTTACCGACCTACTAGATCATGTTAGAGATAATGACTCTTCAAATGAGTCTGGTGAGCTTTTTTCTATTAAATTGTTGTTACACGAGACTGTTAAGCTATCCGAAGAAAAAGACCAAACTATTATCCAGTTAAAGGAAGACCTATCTAAGGAGAGAAAGAGTCTCCAGTATGCACAAGTCAGATTAGTATCACTTACATCTGACTATACTAGATTATATGACCCTTCCAAAAAGTTGGAAATTACTTTAGGAAAACGGCCTGAGGTTGTTGCTTCCTATTCTAACACGTGTCAATTACTGAATCATCGAAACACGCCCAACACTGTCAGACCAAACCACACCAAGACTATGCCCAAGAAGACTAATAGGCATGCATTTTTCTATACTAGAAAACCAAAACCTACCAATCATGCACCTCACACTACTTTCAACACTCAACATGCTAAATGTCATTATTGTAGCCTCATTGGTCACATATCTTCTGCATGTAGAATCAAAAAGTTAGTAGATTTAAATGCTTATGCATGGATACCAAAAACTAACCAGTCAGGACCCTACAAGAAATGGGTACCAAAAGTTTTATCTGTAAATTGTTTTGTAGGTGGGAAACCCTTCACATGCTAGGAGCAAATAGATCCTCGACAGCGGTTACTCACGGCACATGACCGGTGATGCTTCATTATTCGCAACACTGTCGAAGAGGAATAAAGAAGGATACGTCTCCTTCGGTAATAATTTAAGTGGGTACATAATTGGTATCGGTGACATTGGTAAGGCTCCCTATCCAGTAATTAAAGATGTTTGTCTAGTTACTGAGTTAAAACATAATCTGCTCAATATAAGCCAGTTAGCTGATCACGTATGGTATTAACTTCGTAAAAGATAAATATACTATAATTGATAATTCAACTGGTAGTACTATATTTGAAGGTATTAGGGAAGACAATATATATGTATTCTATTTGTTGGAAGATGCTAACACAACAGGTAGATGTTTGATGGCCAAAACATTAAGAGTCAACTTTGGCATATGAGACTCAGTCATGGATACAATTTCAAGATTATCTACGAAGAAGTTGGTATGCGGCTTACCGGATATTTCTTTCAAGAAGGATACGGTATATAGTGAATGTCAAAAGAACAAAGCTACCAGATCCGCATTCAAGTCCAAGAACGCTGTAAGTACCACTAGACCTTTACAATTGTTGTATATGGACTTATTTGGACCCAGCAGAATTGCTAGTCTAGGTGGTAAGTTATATGCATTTGTTATTATAGATGATTTCTCTAGATTTACATGGGTTTATTTTCTTGTATGTAAGAACGATGTATTATTAGAATTCCTCAACTTTTGCAAGAAGTACAGAATGAAAAAGGGTTCATGATTACTCGTATTCGTAGTGATCATGGCGGCGAATTTGAGAATGCAGAATTCAAGCAATTTTGTGACACACACGGTTATCTGCATGAATTCTCTTGTCCTAGAACTCCGCAACAAAATGGAGTTGTGGAACGTAAGAACAGAACTCTATCTGAAATGGCTAGAGTTATGTTAAACCAGTTTAGTCTACCTAGATACTTATGGGCTGAAGCTGTAAATACAGTATGCTATATTCTCAATAGAGTTCTAATTCGACCTATATCGAAGAAGACTCCCTATAAATTATGGTTTGGTAGAACACCAAATGCTTCTTTCAAAATCTTTGGTTGTAAATGTTTTATTCTTAATACTAAAGATAATTTGAGTAAATTTGATGAAAAGGCCGATGAAGGTATATTTTTAGGTTATGCAGCAAAGAGCAAAGGATACAGAGTCTTCAACAAAAGAACCATGATCATCGAAGAATCTATCAACGTCAAGTTTGATGAACTAAATCAACACTTAGACGATGATGACAATGAAGACATAATCGTACCAAGTACAGCTACTGCAAAACCTTCACACAAAAATACAGAACCATCACATCAGGCATCAGATGAACCTCCAAGCAAAGAAGCCGGAACTAGCAATCTTGAGAATACACCAAAAGAGATGAGATTCTTGGCTAATCATCCAAAGGACTTGGTAATTGGTGAGATTACCAAGGGTATAAGTACTCGTTCCTCTAATAAAGATATAGCTTCTTGTGTTGCTTTTGTCTCACAGTTTGAACCTAAAAACATTGATGAAGCATGTAGTGATAATTTTTGGTTAGATGCTATGCAAGAAGAATTAAACCAATTCGAACGAAATCAAGTTTGGGAACTTGTTCCCAAGCCCATTGATCATCCGGTCATTAGCACCCGATGGGTATTCTGAAATAAACTGAACGAGAATGGTTTAGTGACTCGTAATAAGGCTCGACTCGTAGCTCAAGGATTCAGGAAGAAGGTATCGACTACGATGAGACTTATGCCCCAGTTGCGAGATTAGAATCCATTAGCATGTTATGTGCATTTGCATATTTTCGTAATTTTAAGTTATTTCAAATGGATGTCAAAAGCACATTTTTAAATAGTTTTATAAAAGAAGAGGTTTATGTAGCTCAACTACCCAGTTTTACTGATTTCAAATTTTCTGAATATGTTTTCAAGTTGAAGAAAGCTTTATACGGTTTGAAACAAGCCCCTCGTGCTTGGTACGATCGTCTAAGCTCTTTTCTACTTGACAACGATTTTTCAAAGGGAAAGGTTGACACTACTTTGTTTATAAAATCTTTGATAACAATATTCTTTTGATTCAAGTCTATGTAGATGATATTATCTTTGGATCTACTGATGAATCTCTTTGTCAAGAATTTTCAAAGTACATACAGAATGAGTTTGAGATGAGCATGATGGGAGAGCTGAAATTCTTTCTCGGACTGTAAATCAAACAAACTAACAATGGGACGTTCATAAATCAAGCAAAGTACACAAAGGATCTATTAAAGAAGTTCGACATGGAAGCAGCAAAACCACTTAGCACTCCAATGGCAACTTCAACCAAGCTTGATATTGATGAACAAGGCAAACTCGTTGACATACGTAAGTATCGAGGTATGATCAGTAGCTTACTATATTTAACTACTAGTCGACCAGACATTATGTTTAGTGTTTGCTTATGTGCACATTTTCAAGCTAATCCTAAGGAATCACATTTGTGCGCAGTTAAGCGTATCTTCCGATACCTTAAAGGCACTTTTTCTGTCGGCTTATGGTATCCCAAAAATACGTCATTTGACCTAACCGGTTATTCCTATACTGATTTTGCCGGATGCAAAGTAGATAGAAAAAGTACCAACGGCACATGTCATTTCCTAGGAAAAGCTCTAGTCTCTTGGTTTAGTAAAAAGCAAAATTCTGTTTCATTATCAACAACCGAGGCTGAGTATGTCGCCGATGTTGTTGTGCACAAATTTTATGGATGAAACAAGCCTTGGAAGACTATGGATTGCATTTTACACATATACCCATTTTCTGTGACAACACTAGCTCTATTAATTTGACTAAAAATCTAGTATGTCACTCTTGTACTAAACATATCGAGATTCGACATCATTTTCTTAGAGATCATCAACAAAATGGAGATATAGACCTTGTATACATAGACACTAAGAATCAATTAGCTGACATACTCACGAAACCTCTAGCGGAAGATCGTTTCAATTATTTACGTCGAGAATTAGGCATTTTAGATGTCAATAATATTAATTAATTTTATTTTATTAATTAATTTATTCGATACTCAAAAACTGTTTTCGAGACAAGCCTAAAAAGAGTGTCTGTCACCACGACTACGGTCGAAGCGAAGCAGTACTTAAGAGTTTCCCGATGAACCTCCGTTAGCTGGGATAGTACTCCTACAGCTAATCTGAGACAGATGCTGAGTAAAGAATATTTATAAAATAATATTAATTATATTATTTTAAGATTTAAAATTACTAAACTCTGAATTAAATATTTGAAATGAATTAATGAAAAGATGTGGCCCCAATTCTATTATTTTATATATATATATATATATAGCCAGGCAACCCTTGGCAAATTTGGCCCGAGTTCGGTCCGAATTCGGCCAGAGTTCGGCTGGGTATATATATGTACCAGCAAGAACCCGAGGCCCCATCTTCTTTATTCTTCCAAACATCCTCAAACAGCAGCAGCCATGCCTCCAAACCCTAGTTTCTTCTCCACCCTTGTTCTTCCAATCCGTGTGGAGATTTTCGTCGAAACTTTGGATTCGTGCGAAGAATCTCGTCCTCAACACATATCCAATTCTTGGAAGGTATAATTCCTTCTCTCTTCTACTTTTCAATACTTAGGGTTTCTAGAATTTTTGGGAAAGAATGCCTAAGTTCAATCCCTTCAAGAGAAAGAAGACCAATACCAGTGAAGAGGCATCCGGATCCGCATACGGATTGTCTTTTTTCTCCGGTCCAATCGGACGACGGTATATCGGACCAATTTTACTTTAAAACTTTCGATCAAGCTTTATTGTGGTATGCTGATTTCATTATGCGTACTATTTGCACCGGTTTACCGATTAAATAGACTATTTTTTCCCGATCACCGCCCTTACTTTGATGCATTAGGGTTACAACACTTTGTTACCTTACAATTCCCCATTGCTACTAATGCCATTGATTATTCTATTGTAATTTCGTATTAGACACTTTCACCGCGATAACACGTGTCGGAGGGATCGATATCGAATTAACTGATGAAACGTTAGCAAAAATGCTTGGTATTCCAAACGAAGGTGCCCCGCTCGATGACATCACTGATTTTGATTTCCCCGATGGTACGACTCTCGTTAGTTTCAAGAATAAGCTTTGTGCACCCGCACGTGCTCGTCCTGGAAAGTTCAAAGCTAATAACTTGAACTTGTTTAACTACGAATTAATCGCATCATCTATTCCACTTTACTTCCAAAATCCACTTCCAAAGATGATGTTATTGCACTTGAGGTCTCTGCTCTATATCATATTCTTAAGGGGATTCCTTTTTCTGTCCCTAATACTATCATTCAGATGATGGGTAGATGTCGCGGAAGAGACCGCAACCTATCTTATGCGATGATCATCCCTCGCATCTTTCAGAGATTTGACATTGACCTATCTGCTTGTGATGTTGACCCTGAACCCAAATTCCTCAAACTCTCTCGTCGCAGCATTGCCACTGTTCCTCCATCTACTGTACCTGCTCCTCCTGTACCTACTTCCACAGCACCTGGACCTCCTCATTCCTACCCTATGACATTTGAAGGTATTCATCAGCACCTTTCAGATCTGCAGTCATTCTATGTTAACACTTCTAGAAAATGTGAGTTCCGTGACGTAACTCTATTCTAGGCTATTGCCAACTCCTTCGCCAATCTGAGATTTGCGTAGATGGGTCACTCTCTAGCTCTCTACCTCGCGATCCTTCTGTTTCTGGATACCGTGTTGATGATGAGGCGATCCACTCTCTGTTCCAGCCAGGGAATGCCTACGATTGGTATCGTACTACTGGTGCACTTCTTATACCTCTGGTGCTGGTACTTCTGGAGCTGGTTCTGGACATGCTAGTGCTGCAGCAGCTGACGATGATGATGAGGATGATGACTTTTGAGATATTATGATTTTTGAGACTGATACTTTTGTCTTATGTTTACTTGGAAATGCTTCGACATTCCAAGATTTTATCAGTACTCTTATTTTAGTTATTATCAGCACTCTTTTAGTTATTATGTGACTTCTCATAGATATGGTTTTTATTATGCCTCAGTTTGGCATCTTAGTTTATTATTCAACACCTTTATTTGTTTCAGTTTTATTCTAGCATTATCTCTGCTTCTTCTTCCTATTAAAACTACCTGTGACAAATAACATGCCTGTGTTGTGTATACAATATCTTTTTAACTTTTTACCATGCCTTTGATGAATGTTTTATTTTTTTGTGTTTCTTGACTGTGTGTTACTTATGCATTTATTACGGAGGAACTTTCTCTTTTGTAATTATTTTGCTAACTGACAACGGGGGAGAAATAGATCTATCATCTTCATAAATGCAGGTTAAGAACAATTTCTCGTATACATTTTTTGAATTGATCCAAACTTAGATGTTATATCGGCAAGGTTTGTCAATTATCAAAATGTGAGAGATTGTTGGCCCATTGGTCATGGTCAAACCTGATTTTAATAATTGATCAAACTCTGTCTCGATACAAACGCAAGTCAATTTAGATGTTTATCTACGACGTTTTGGACACTGCTCAACAATGGATATCTACGAGGTTCAAGATTGAAGCCGTTTGCCATTCCAAATGTATTTCTGTCAAAGCAATGTAATTTTTTATTTTATTGAGTCTAGGAATATATTGTACACCAAGTCGTACTGGCAAATAGGCTGTCCGGAATCGTTTTCAAAACTGACCTATCTCTTTCAAAATTGACCTATATTTTTAAAAAATATCCTTTTTACAAAAAGCTTCTGAAGGATTTTTCAAAAAGCCAAAATTGATTTTTTCTCAAAAATAAACTGGCAAAACCCTAGCAGAACTCGGCCAGAGTTCGGCCAAGTAGAACGTTAGTGAACGTTTGATTTTGAACTTGGTCATCCTTCAATTGCGGTTTGTTACAAAGAGTTCTGTCCGAATTCTGCCCGAATTCTGTCAGAATTCTGTCTTTGGAAAAACTATAAATAGAAAAGCATTTCGATCATTTTAAATCACCAATTCACTTTCAATCTCTTCTCTTCTTAAGCTTAAATTCTTCCAAAGAGTTCTAAAAAGTTTTTATTTTCAAATCCTAAGCCAGTTACAATCCTCTAGTCAATTTGCCAGTGCGGTACGGTCTAGAAGTTTCAAGAGCGATTGTAATCAGAGGCTTGATAGAAGATTCAACTCTTCACAATTGAAGTTGTCGAGTTCTTCGTATCAAAGCTCGCGTCTGTAGAAGTTGCAAGGACTTCGTATGAACACTTGCAGGATTTTCCAATAGTGGATTCAACTGGAAGCTAGAGTTCTTCCGACTGGACTAGTCCTCACAAGAAGGAAACTAGTATAAATCTCAGTGTTTGCGTTTGCCTTCTGATCACTTTTAATTTCTGTCATTTACTTTGTGATTATTTTTATATCTGTGATCTAACTGCTAACAAGATTTTTAATTAGCAATATTCCGCTACCTACTCTATTCACCCCCCCTCTAGAGTATTCTGCTTTACGATTTCGTTCCTACAACACATACTTTATCACGTGATGTGGGTCACATATAGGACACGTACTCGCATAGTCGGCCGGCCACCGATACGTATGAGGCGTGCGACGGTTAGGAGTAACTGCCAATAGAATTGTATGCTAGTAGACTTGGTAGTTACTAGAGGTTTCTACGAGTCATGGATGTGACCTTACTAGGTATTGGATGGGAGAACAGTTCCTTAATGTATGGGCCACGTATGCACTTCCCTATTATTATCGGTTATCTCCGTTGGAGATACGGTCCTGGATCTTGATACTTGATTTCCTGCTGGTCTCTGACATTCGGTGAATGTTATGCTTTGAGGTCCTTGGTATCCTGGTGGGACCATACCTGAGTTTTCTGTACCTGTAGCCGAGTGCCCATGCGTTGAAGGTTTGTTCTTAACTGTATTTTCACTGTAGAACTGGTAGGCACCCTATTACATGCATCCCCTATTACTCTCTATTATATATCATAGATTATATGGCACGTTCTTTATGTATCTTGTTACGTATCTCTGAGGATCTGGTTATCTCTCTAGGCGTGTGCTTTGTGACTTTTGCAGGGGTTATAGCCAAGGCCGTGATCTTCTCCATTTCTTCGAGGATGATTGCTCTTGGTTTGTCTTGCCATTTTATCGATCATTTCCTTTTATATTTTCTTTCCTTTAAAATGGTTGATAGAATTTGTCTCCGCCCAACTACATGTATAAGTGACAAAATCTTGAGTTGATTATAATATTATTCTTTATTGTTATGGATAAGATTTAGTTATCATGGTTTTACTGCATTTTACAGCTTATGTATACATACGGGGTTCCATACATTGGAGTATACTTCGTATGTATACAGCTGGCATGTCTACGTACTTAGTCCTAAGTATTTTGGGACTGGGGCATTACATTTTTTTTGGTGGCCCATGCAGGTCGAGTTCATCACTTCGGTTACGTTAGTGTACCGATGTGAGCCTACAGATAGGATTAGAGTTTAGAATCTCATCCACTCAGTTGACCTTCTTTTCTAAACTCAATTCAAACTCTCATCTGATTACCTTGACTTCCTTCTGCTTGATTCCTTTCACTATAAATCTTATTTTTCCTTCGTGCTTAATAGGGAGGTTAGGAAGATAACTCATACGAGTATACATGTTATATTTCTCAGTTACTCTACTAGTTGATTTTATAAGTGGGTAGTATGACTACAACCTACCACCCGTATCCTTGTAACCTAGTATTAAAGTGTAACAGGGTGACAATGAATATATGCTATTATAGGAAGATATGGTTACCTAGAAGATAGAGTTTTTTAGCCCATACTCTATTGGTCAACCAAAGCCTGATACAAGAGACAGTAGGACGACTGTATAAGCAGGAATACTGGACAAGACTTAGATTCTTGTGAAAACTTGAACTATTTATTACTGCTTTTATCATTATCTCCCGTAATTATACTTTGTAATATCATAAATAATGTTTCTAATTATAGCCTAGTTTTGCAAGCTTATATTTTTATCGAGCTTGTTCAGGACATATGTATACTGGGGACGCCCACTAACATATTGTCTAATCAGAATCAATGTATTATGGTCTGATCAACCTTGATGCATTTGGTTCGCTCTTCATATGATTATCCCACGTGGATTGAGATATAGAGGTATCTAGGATCTCATCAGCGACTGCATTGACAATTCTTTCTTGAATTATTCATTCGCCTCTGAATCACGTATTTGTATCCAATAACATCTTTCTTAAACTCTTTATCGTTTTCGTCTTTCACTAACTTGGAATGACAAACACTTGCATTTGATAGATAGATACGGAGTATCCCCCATGGCAATGATAATTGTATATCCAAATATTGCTACTGATAGAACTGGGGATTCCTAGGACCCTTCCTTTGGTGTACGTATTGATCGATAGAAAGTTAAACAGATCTAATACGTGTTCTAACCCTTCATAGGCGGAAACTAGGGTTCACAAATTATACCTGCGGCGAAAAGAAGACAAGTAATTCCAGGCAATCTCGAGCGGACAACCCCAAGATCTTCTGCACGTATTCCTTCCTCGAGTTGGACGTCGTGTGGGCGACGATCTCCCAACCTTTTTTTTCTCCTTCGCAGCCCTCTCTTTCTCTCCATACGTGAATTATGAATTTAGAGAAAGTTTCGGATTTCTGATCAGTATTCAGGCGGCCAGAGAATAGAGGATATATATAGGCTACGGCAGGGTACCATGAGGAGAAATTAGGGTTAGGCCTCCTAACGGATCTGGATATCACGTGTTCAGCCCGAACACACAATCCAGGCCCATTAACAATAGCTCGGTCCACTAATGAGCTATTGTTGCACTGCCTCCCTAATCCCAAATTATGTTTGTGGGCTCCTTTTATTATATGCTCGTTTGGCTCCCCATGTTAAGATATCGTATGTCCGTCGATCAAATTAAGTTACTGACAACTATACTAATTTGACATCTTTTATCCTTAAATAGTACCGCTCAACTTATTTGTCATGTCGGATATAATCCACCTGTAGGGTTTACATGACATTCCTTATGTGCTCCTTAAGGGGACATCATCAACCCGATGTATCGGGACATGGATTCCATTTATAATCAACAGCCCATCATACATACAATGTTATTACCCAATTCATAGAGGTTGTTGATCCATAATGAATCTCACTCTTTTATGAGTCAAAGTAATGCACACTGCATATACATGTCCGTTATTATATCCGGATTAAGAGCACAAGCATCCATAATAACAGAGGTGTTTGTTCTCTTATGTAGTCAGTACAAAGAGAACAACCTCAAGTGGTCCTGTTTAATACACACAAAGTGTACTAGTGTAAACCTATAGTCAAGATAGACTAATACCAGATTACACTACAACTTTCCAATAGATTGTCCAAGTCCATCTAGGTTGTGAACTATTTATATACTCCATAGGAATCTGATAATATGATCTTCTGTGTGACACCACACACCATATTATCTACAATATAGGATATCAGACATTTGCATTAACACTTGCAACAATTATAATATGCAAATATTTGCCCATATGATTCTCATTCAAAATTTAAGGAAATAAGGTTACTACAAAAGTGATGCTTTTAGTATATAACCCTAACAGCTACCATCGGCCAGCCATATGACTACAACCTCGCCTTGAGTTACTTGTCCTTCCTTCCCTCGACCCTAAAACTAATACCGTGACATTCCAAGCATTTAATTTGAGAATGATTACTATTTTACCCTTGGTAAAAACACCAACCTAGGAGACTATCTAATCTCTAGAAACCAATTATTGTGAGTCTCTAATTATTCATCTTGATACTTACTTTAACTAGCCACCCGTATGCTTTAACTCAACCCTTACTTGACTAGGCCCCCACAGTTTAGACAAGAGAGAAATAGACCAAAACAAGGGCAAGCATTTGCAAGGACTGTGGTAGACACCCATTCTAAGATTAGAGATTCAGCAGATGTTACTCTAGGTACAAAATTATATTACCAAAGAAGTGACTTAGCATTAGAACAACACCTTCACCAGCTTAGCCAAGATCTGTAGCATGATGCCCCATCATTATGTCATACTAATTATCAATAGTGATGCCTGAGCACAACATATGATACCACTAGAACTCTTATAACCATAGTCTGGCAGGCTTAACACCAAAAGAAGATTATGACTTAGCCATTTAGAGATCTTTCATAAGACGTACCTTAGAGTTCGTTACCCCCATCAAAAACTCTCGTGTACTATGGACAAGTGGATCCTTCCATCTTATATACTCATGTATCAATGTACGCAATCATTTCCATTTATTAGAATTCATGGTACGATCCTCGAAATTGATTCATACCTACCATATCACATTATCTTTTACATCGTGCCTTATTCTTTATGATCAAAAGTCGAGATACAATATCACAATTTTGAAATTTTCTAACCGCATTAATCCTAAAAACCATGCCTTAGTGTCTGGAGTGAATAAATTGTAGGCCTTCTATATTTTAGGATATACAAGTATTACCGATCGATTAGAATGAATTGGTTTATGTTAGGATGATAAATTAATGCCTCATGAACTCACACTTTTTATTTAGATTTGTTGGTGTCCCTTACTGTGACTTTGATATTGGAAGAGTAATACTAGCTATTATATTCCAATAATTTTCACACAACACTTAGACGACTCCACCATCATGTAGACATGTCATGGCCCACTGAAAACACGTCTCCTTGTATTCTATTTTTATAATACGACTTTCAGACCAAAACGGCTAAGGATAACCCTTACCATAATCCCGATATACTTCCTGTCTCTAATTAAAGACTCAACCTAGGCTCAAATCCTTCGACCCAATATATGGTTATGATCTACTCGAAGCCCTCTACGCACATACTACTAGTGTGCCACCCAATTGAGTCTACTTGTGCTACCTAAACACAAAAGTCACAGAAGGCGTATTCTCGGGCTTTAGGAACCTGGTTAACCAACCCGGCTGAAAATTTTGTCCGACCACTTGACTTGGAACCTATATAAGATTACCCTAACCTACTAAGAATGCTTAGATTGATTTCATAGTATTTCGTCCAGTCAATATAGATTAGAACCTATGATTCATTCGACCAAAGATCGATGTCCAATTAGGGAATCCATTAAGACCCAGTTAAACTATCATTGCCCATAACCATATTTGGACTATAAAATCAAACTCGATGAAATAGGCCCTTACTCCTATTATGTAGACCCCATCTCATGGCCCACTAAGTCTCATTCTATAATTCCTATAACTATATCTCTTCAGAGACTATGATTATACGACGAATGGAATCCCGCTGGTTATGCTTGACCAAGACCCTTCCTACTGTCTTGATGAAATGTGGTCAATACATGGGCGATGTTAAAGAGTAATACTTAGGCTTGCCATAGAGTCCATGACTACAATAAATGTAACCCATTTTCTCAGACGCCTTCTTAAAATTTGATCTTCTTAGAACTCCTATTACGATGCTTTCCATGATTAACCAATTACTTCTATAGCTGGGGTAGAACCCTGAACTTAGCATACTCTATCTCCTGGAATGCAATATCAAGTTTGGGTTTTATCATAACCATCCTTCCATCTGTTACGATATGATCTTCGTATTGCCTTTATATCACTTTGCTCGCATGTAGATAATCGCGGTAAAGATCGCAACCTTGATCCTCTTTAAATTACATTCTATCATTGTGCCATGTCTTAAGTTTTAATTTCGGGAACAAAAAATTCCATAATGCATAGATTGCAATCCCCTCTAAGTAACATAGGGTTACCTTAAATTAGCAAATGATTATGATAGATTGTTTCATAATTTAGCTAATACATCAGTGACTCATAATATCCACTTCTATCCATATCATCTGATAACCCTACCGTGACTTTGATGTTGAAGTACAACATTAGTCCCTTCCTTTCACAAACCGCATACTCCTGTCATTATGACTTAAAGGTTCCAAACCCTTACCAAATCATATACTATAGTAAGGTTCCGCACTTGTTGTAGATTACCATCTCATGGCCGTGAATTTTTCTTACCTTAGGTTCTTCAACCTCGCTCAGTTACCCATGTTAAATTTTTTGAAATGACACATTTTAGTTATAATCAAACAAAGGTTGACTACTTACCTTGTTGAACACATGCTGATAGAAATGATGTTAAAATGTAATAACCTCCTATAGAAGTTATTGACCAAGAACGTCATAGCAATCCCTAGGCTCACTTAGAATCTGTGATTGCGGTCAGAAGTATCCAATATTCTCACACCTCCAAAAAAAATTTTGGGTAACAACGAATGTTACGGTGACCAATTCTTATAAGATTTGGTAGAATCTCGAACCAAGAATACCCTATCTTGTAAAATATGACGTCAACCTGGATCCTTATGATAACCCCCCTCCTTCATCGTTACAAAAAAACAAATTACGAAATCGACGTACCTATCCTCCCCTATAGTAATCTCATTATTTTTATTATTAAGAATATTTTAATTTCGAGGACGAAATTTTATAAGTTGGGTAGGATGTAAACCCCCAATTTTTTGAGGGTTTAGTCTTATTTAATAGTATTTTTACACCATTTTTATTTTCGCATTTATTTTTGACATTTTGGTAGCGAGCTACATTATATAAATACAAGATTCTTTTCATAAGTTACGCATAAAATAAGTTCAAAAAAATATTTAAACTATTACTTATTTTTCTTCTTTCAAAGATTTATTGATTACTAAATGCTATAGAGTTAATAAAAAAATTTCTAAAAATTTCAGTAGCATATAAATGCCTCAGTATATGTAGCTAATAAGTTTTATTGTTAGCAAATTATTTTAGAAATAATTTTATGAAATTCATAAATGTTATAGATTCAATATATTACTTTTGTGTGGGAATATATATAAAAAATATATATTTATATATATATATATATAAATAAAATATATATATATATATATTATATTTATATATAATATTTATATATAATATATATAATATATATATATATAATTTTTATTTAATATAATTTTTTTTTTTTATTTATAATATAATTATATTATATATATATATATTATTAATTATATATAATATATATTATTATATATAATATAATATATATATAGATATATATATATATATATATTTATAGATATATATATATATATATATAATATATATTATAATATATGTATTATATTATTATTATATATATATATATATATATATATATATATATATATATATATATATATAGTATATATTTTTTTTTTTTTAAAATATATAATATATATATATATATATATATATATATATATATATATATATATATATATATTGGGAATAAAGTAGAAAAAAAATAAGATTTTTTACAATTTATTTTAAGTTATTATTGAGTATTTGAGCATTTAGGATTAAAGAAAAAAATTATATACAAACAAAACTAAAAAAGAAAAAAAGGAAAAAAAATCCCATCCACTTAAAAGTGGGCGGGCCCCTCCCTTCACTCATGTAAAGTAGCAACACCTCCAAACCCGTAAGCAAAGGCCCCCCATGAGTTGCCCTTAATCCTAAGCCTAGTAGTATTAGGTCTAGCTCAACTTGTCATATATAACTCCCTCCATATACCTCAAAACCTTAGACCTTCAAAACGAAAATTTACGGCAAACATCCCTCTTCGTATACAAATTTGTTTCACCAGCAACAGAGTTTTTGTCACTCCCCGTTCCCAGAATGCGTATTTTTATACATGTACAACTCATGAGTATTTATTTAATATTATCATGTATTATCCTGTATTTAAATTCCTTTAATTTCATGTTAATCAATTAACTGCTCTTTAAATTTTCATGTTAATTTATTTCCTGCAATTATATTTCTGCAATTTTATTCTGCACTTTATTTCCTGCTTTTATTCTCTGCTTTAGCTAGGCTTTGGGTTCGGGTTGGCTTTGGTTGGATCCCCTACAACCTGACCTATTGGACCCATTGGACCCGTTGGACCCGGCCCAACTCCCCACCTACCACCCCCTTTTCTATTTAAAGCTTACATCTCTTTCTCTCTCCTCATAAACTCACATTCTCACCATTACTCCTCTTCTTCTTCTTCATTACTCTCTCCACCTACCAAACCGTAGGCAAGTACAACTTGCTCCACATGAGAACCCATGTTTTATGGTTCATTTATCTTCCTCTCGTAATCCTAAGAGAGTTTAGAACTTGGCATTTTTCATTTCGAAGTCTTAATTTTTGTAGATCTAGAAATGAGTTTTTCGGAGTTTGGTGGTTTTGATCTATCAAACTTCTTTGTTTTCAAGTTTTGATGGTTCTATGTTGTAGAGAGTTTTATTCTACCCAATTTTGACCTTTGGAAAGTTGGATTTGGACTTGTTTTGACCAAGTTATGGACCTTTGAAGCTTTGGGGTGCAACCATAGAGTTCTTGCTGTTTGGAGAAGACAGTGAGCAGTGTACACTAGCTTTTTAGCTTGCGTCACTGAGCTGTGCGCGCTCTTTAGTGCAGCGCAGTCTGGAGTCCATACGCTACCTTTTTAGGAAGCGTGTGTCTTGCATACGCTACCTTTTGGAAGCGTATATCGTATGGAGTTCATACGCTACCTTTTGGGAGCGTATGACTTGCATACGCTGACTTGAATGGTCAGGAGTCGTATGGAGTTCATACGCTACCTTTTGGGAGCGTATGACTTGCATACGCTGACTTGAATGGTCAGGAGTCGATAAAATCATGATATGATAATATTGTTAATATCAATTGTTATGTGGAATGTGCCTTGTGTCCCGATTGATTTTTGGGATACCCAGTATGACTGGGACTTGACCATGAGAGTTGTAGACTCGACCCCCGTTTAATGCTAATTGACTTTCATGCCTTGTCACCATTGATAATAATGGTTATCTTGACTAAATTAATCATGCGTTCCTAGTCGGAACTAAGAGACTGGCTAGTCGTCTTATTTAATTGAATGAATGAGACACGTTCATGTTATGGACTATTGTAATCGACTGGCTGATCCCGAATATTGACTTACATGCACATGCAGGCTTCAATCTATTTATTTATTTATTTACTTATTTATTTTCTACAAAAGAAGTATGTGTACTTTATGGTCAAGGCATGATTACCGTAGTTAGATTTGATTGTTGCATTACGCTATGTAAGACCTGCAACCTAACCGTACTGGTATCATTGTAGAGTTGTGCATATCTTACCCCGTACGAAAGTACTCATTTGAATGACCATGATCCACGGCATGGGATTTCACTCAACGTAGGGACTATTAAGTTAAATAAAATAATGATGGCATGGAGAGAATGGATTCCCGAGTTCTTACATGGCAGCCCCCTTGGGACAAGTAATACCCGACGGACCGGCTGGTTCCCACAGATACTGTAAAACTGCCACACGGGCAGGGAACAGTATCTTTTTATTATTATTATATATTGTATATTGACGGGCATCCTACTAGGACTCGTCTAATTCATGCATGGCGCACATGATTGACTGGATAGACTAGCCTTGCTCGCACATGGTAAGAACTGAGGAATCCCTAATTGCATTATTCCAGGATAACTTGGGACTCACAATAGCAAGCCGTTGTAGTTGAATGGCCGTTTAAATTGATTTGTTTGTGCACTGTACCTACTCTGTTACCTAACGGGGATGATCAGAATGTCAGGACATGACGGGCCAACTTCTGTCCTTGTTTGGTTGGGAGGTTGGTTCGAAGTGTCGTGATGTGATGTGAATAGTGGAAAGCAGAGATCTATTATTATATTCTCTTACTTACTGGTTTTAGTTCTCATGTTGTGCTTCCTTGTGGTACTTGCTATTAGAGGTCTAACCTCTCTGGTTTTGCATGGCCAGATTTAGAGCCGGTGCCCGAGGATCCAGCTTACTTCTACCTCCAAGATGGTCAACACTAGAGGGATGATCGCATAAGGACTCGAGTGGGTTTCTTACTTCACCGCTCGTTTTGTTACTTACTTTATACTTGGCCATTTGGCACAGACATGTTAATCGGATTGTCTTGTACTTACTTTTACATAATTGTAATTAAAGTCAGACTGCAGCTGATAACAATTGTGTATACTTTTGCTACATCAATCTGGCTATGTTTTGTAAAGCCAGATATCAAAAACATTTGACAGAGCGTTTGGGACGCCTTACTGCTTTATCTTACATGTTCTCTATTACTGTTTCTTGTTGAATGATTGAGACAATAGATGTGAAGAGACCATAGTGAGACTTTCATGTAGTATGCACCCCCTCGTCTTTTAGACAACATTGATCGTATTATACGGTATTCATCTACCCGTAATACGTAGCTGGCTGAGTCATTCCCCCGCTCTCCAGTATTCTTGTTCTGGGGCGTGACAAGGTTTTAGTGGTGGCCCATGCAGGTTTGATTTCAGACTTGTGGGGTGTTTTGATTTATAGGATGTCTCAATCACACATGTTCCTCCTTGATCTCATGATTTGTTGATTCTCAACTCCAGCTTGACATTCCAGTCTCCCTTGACTTCATTGATCCTTCATGTCCGGTCGTTTGATTGTTCTCTTGTCCCTTTTCTTAGGGGCACCTCGTCCGTATCTGTCAGAGCTGGACAACAACAACATGGACAGCAGCATGGACAACCTGACCAGGTTGGTCAGCAACAAGGGTCAGAACCACTTCATGAGGCTATTCAAGAAGAGGTGATAGTGGAACCAGCGGTCGGACCGCAGTATCCGGAGGTTCCAACACCACTAATAGTTCCACCTACCCCTGTGGAGATGGACACACCAGCCCTTCTGGAGATCATGAGAGGAATGATGGCTACTCAGCAACACCAGATGTTAGCCCAGCAGCACATGCACGCTCAGTTGCAAGAACAAAATGTACTACTCAACCAAGGATTACAGACGGCATTAAAAAGAGGGGCGAGGCCAGATTCAGGAGCGTCAGCCCGGTTTTGCAAGTATAACCCCCGCCGTTTCGAGGGCACGGAGGATGCCATCTCAGCAGATGCATGACTTAAGGATATTGAGGCTATCCTGACAGCCGCTAAGGTGCCGACCGAAGAGCGTGGGATCTAGTGAAGTTGTTACTTTAGGATCTTGCACGTGATTGGTGGAAAGCAGAGGAAGTAGGCATCAGACTTCCTATTGCTTGGGACGATTTTACTGCAAGGTTCAAGACGAAGTATTATGGAGTTGTGGTGCAGTTTGAGCTACAATAGAAGTTTATTAACCTCAGACAGGCTGGCAAGACTGTAGATGCTTATGCAGCGGAGTTCTGCAGATTGAGTAGGTTCGCCCTAGTGATGGTGGCGACGGAGCGCCAGAGGGCGATAAGGTTCCAGCAAGGGTTTCATCTTGAGCTCTTACAATTGATAGAGGGGCACAATTACCAGACTTTTGATGAGATATTGACGGCAACCCGAAGGCATGAGATCACCATTCAGAGGCTTGCGGCAAGGACTGGGGGTCAGAAGAGATCCCACAGTCAGATTGAAGGAGGGGGGGAGCAGCGCCCCGAACAACAGCACCACCTGCTGGCATTCGTATCTACGATGTGGCGATGCGAGGGCCAGCACCACCACCCAGGCAGCAGCAACAGCAACAGAGAAAGAACCAGCAACCCCCAGTGGGTTGCACTTATTGTGGAAAGATGGGACACACTAGAGATGTGTGTCAGACATTGAACGGACTGTGTCTGATATGTGGAAATCCAGACCATCGGGTTACCACATGTCCTATGAATTCGAGGTCAAGAGGACCAGTACAGCAGTTTCCTGCTCTGCCAGCACCAGAAGCAGGGCAGTATCGAGGACCAGCGGTAGCAGTGAGGCCGTTGGCACAGCGTCTGTTAGTACCGCAGGCTCAGATGTTTCGGCAGTAGGGACCGTCGATGCAGTAACACCAGCATAGACCACCTCAGCATCATCAAGGAAGGGGCCAGCAGCAGCACCAGGCTAGGCCGCAACATAGGAACCAGCAAGGAGGTCGAGGACAGGCATTCACTCTGTCCTTGGAAGAGGCATTAGCATCGGAAGATGTTGTGGCAGGTAACATTCTCGTTGCCTCATATCCCGCAGTAGCATTGTTTGATTCGGGAGCATCACAATTATTTATATTTGCACGATTTGCGACACGGCTAGGAATGGAGTTCGAGGCATTGCCAGGGAGGTTGAATATACTCACTGGTGATGGGCTCGTAGGAGTTAGTAGAGTTATTCTAGGTGTAGTGTTGTAGTTTACGGGCATTCCTTACCCGCCTAGTTGATAGAATTCCCTGTTGGAAATTTGACGTTATCTTAGGCATGGACTGGCTGAAAGACAGTTATGCGACAATAGATTATCGTAGTGGAAGTGTATCTTTTGATATTCCAGGCATGAGAGATTCACCTTAGTCAGATCGGAGGCAACTCAGCAAGAGCAGGGAGTAGTAACGGCAATGGAAGAAGTTCAGGTTCCGAAGGTAGTTGAAGAATTTTTAGACGTGTTTTCCGAAGAACTTCTCGGTCTGCCACCGGTTAGAGATATTGAGTTCAGTATAGAATTGGCACCTGGAACTAAACCGATATCAGATCGGGTTTACAGAATGGCGGATTCGGACCAGGCCAAGGTATATCAACATATAGAGGAATTGAAGGAGAAAAAGTTTATCCAAGCTAGCGTATCGCCGTGGGCAGCACCAGTGGTACTTATGGGGAAGAAGGATGGATCATCCAGATTGTGCATCGATTACAGGAAGCTTAACGCGGCAACAGTGAAGAACAGTACCCCTACCAAGGATCGACGACTTGTTTGATCAGTTGAGCAGGGCTAGAGTTTTCTCTAAGATAGATCTTCGTTCAGGGTACCATCAGGTGAGGGTTCGGAAGGAAGACATTCCGAAGACAGTATTAGGTCGAAGTATGGACATTATGAATTCTTGGTAACGCCGTTTGGTTGACCAATGCTCCAGCAATATTCATGGATTTGATGAACCGTATCTTTATGTCGTACTTAGATCAGTTTCGTGGTGTTTCTCGACGACATTCTTGTATACTCTGCTAGTAAAGAGGAGCATGAAGACTACCTTAGGAAAGTGTTGCAGGTTTAGAGAGAGAACCAGTTGTATGCCAAGCTCAGCAAGTGTGAGTTCTGGACGGATCATATTTATTTTTGGGTCATATTGTATCAGGAGCTGGAGTAGCAGTAGATCCCAAGAAGGTAGAAGCAGTAGAGAGTTGGCCAGTACCCAAGACCGTAGCTGATGTACGGAGTTTCTTGGGATTGGCAGGATATTACAGAAGATTTGTGTCAGATTTTGCAAGACTTTCAGCACCCATGACCCGCTTGACACGGAAGGATGTGCCATTTGTTTGGTCGACAGAATGTTAGGCATCATTTGAGAATTTGAAGCAGAAGTTGATATCAGCGCCTATTCTTACATTGCCAGTCGGACCCAGAGGTTTTGCAGTATATTGTGATACGTCAGGTAAAGGACTTGGATGTGTCCTCATGCAGCACGGGAAGGTGATAGCATATGCATCTAGGCAGCTTCGGGACCACGAGAAGAATTATCCAACTCATGATTTAGAGTTGGCGGCAGTAGTATTTGCTTTGAAGCTATGGAGGTATTACTTATATGGTGACCGAGTAGACATGTACACAGACCACAAAAGTCTGAAGTACATCTTTACTCAGAAGGAGCTGAACATGAGGCAGAGAAGATGGTTAGAACTGATCAAGGATTATGACGTGGAGCTTCAGTATCATCCAGGCAAGGCTAATGTGGTAGCAGACGCTCTTAGCAGAAGAGGCGGCACATTTATGTTAACAACGCAAAAGCATATCTTAGAAGGCCTTCAGGAGATGGGCATAGAAGTTATACTTCCTAGCGATGTAGGAGTTCTGGCAAGTCTACAAGTCCAATCTGACTTGGTAGATAGGATCAAGGCAGCTCAGGCACAAGACCCAAGGATTCAGAAGCTTAGGGCAGAATGTGAGTCAGGGCACAGAAAGGAGTTAAAAATTCATGAAGATGGTACACTTAGGTTTGGATCACGTCTATGTGTGCCTAGTGGAGATATCAGACAGGAAGTTATGGCAGAAGCTCACAGTTCCCAATATTCTGTACATCCTGGAGGGACCAAGATGTACCAAGATATCAAGCAGTACTTCTGGTGGAACGGGATGAAGAGAGAGATAGCTAGATTTGTTTCCCGTTGCTTGGTATGTCAGCAAGTGAAGGCAGAACAGCAGAGGCCAGCTGGATTATTGCAACCGCTTCCTATCCCGGAATGGAAATGGGAGCATATTACAATGGACTTTGTGACCGATTTACCGAGATCACCAAGTGGTAAAGTAGTGATTGTGAGTAGATCGGCTTACAAAGGTAGCACACTTTCTTCCTTTCAGAGTAGGACAATCTACAAAAAAGTTGGCAGAGTTGTACATGCAATAAATAGTCAGGCAGCATGGAGTCCCTGTCAGTATTATGTCAGACAGAGATACCCGTTTCATATCATATTTCTAGAAGAGCTTGCATCATAGTCTGGGTACCAAGTTAAGATTTAGCACGGCTTACCATCCACAGACGGATGGGCAATCAGAAAGAACAATTCAGACTTTGGAAGATATGTTGCGAGCTTGCAC
>JANAVB010016793.1:12500-15000 GCA_029216955.1 Iris pallida | reverse complement strand
ACTTGCCTACTCAACCAACTTCCTTCTCCCAAGCCACGGGACGAAGGACCGAGTGTCATTTTTAAAGCACGACGTGCATCAATTCTAAGCCGACCGTGGGACGTTTTCCATGTTCTAACTCGATTCAAACCGTCGGGATTATTCCCTTAGCTATGTGGATGCGTAGCTTTTATTATCAAGCCTAACTTGTGCAAGTTGAAAACACGATTTATTATGTGAAGGCAAATATGAGGAGAGTTCACTGAAACTACCCCACCTGAGCGATGTCTTCAAACGGCCGTTACAAGGCCAAGTCCGAACGCCGTCGGCGTTTCGATTCCTCCGATTGACTGAGCGGGACGGGGCACTACAACATACACCACTCAGAACAAGTCTCGTCCTCGAGACTTACTGAGTACTTATTCACTTATCACTTTACTTTTCCTTCTAGAACTCTCGCACACACTTCTCCTATGCGTTCCCTCAAATCCGAGCCACGCTCGTACTATCCTCAATCCTTTCTTCAAAACTCACGATCTCAAAATCCTCGACACCTTTCCGTTCCTCAAGTCTCACTTGATTCAACGTATCACTTAGTATGGATCGTGCACATATCTTAGGCGTCCCTAAAATACATGCATTTCAACCAAGCCTCGTGATAGAGAATCCACCATCACCACTCGAGTCAGATCGTGCACATATTCGGGCGCCCATGATATACGTGCATGTCAACTGAAACTCACGAGTGGTGCCTCCGTAACTCCTATCGCTTCACGCTCGGACGTCTGCCTAACTACTAGGCTATGTCTTTTTGGCTAAGGTTATTCGTCAGCATTGGAATCATAGTTCCCAAACAACAATATCAACACTGACCCCATCCTAAGGTCAAACCAAGTCGACAGTACGGGTTTTCTACCCAAGCTTGCATCACTCTGATTTCTACACATCGAGCATCGATTTCCCTACGCACATCCCAACATTTGTCGTACGGGGTCTGAGTAATTCGGCAAGGCCATCCTACTTCAACTTACGTTCAACCAAATTCCACGACGTATCCACATCGCTCGTTCAACAAACCATCTTGCATAGATTATCTCTTCAAACACGTTCGACATAATACGCCTATTAATCCTTCCAAGTTAAGCACGCTACTACGTAATTCACCGCTAAACCATAATCCACATTTCACATTTTCGAAGTCATCTCTACCAATTCACGAAACCGATCACGAGATCGTCTAGCTTAACAACATGTTGCGCCCCGATCTCACGCGAGTCAGATTATCCGCGGTGGGCATGAATCACCATGCACGCTCCCGCGAGATAATTATTCTCATCGGGACGTAACTCTTGTTTGTGTCTAGACTAATTCATTCTCGATGCGTGGGTTGGACCTACTCAATCCTCAAGTTCATTTCATTCATCGATCACAAGTCATCCTCGAATTCTCCTTCGCCTCAAACCAACAAGTCGAGACAATCGTAGTTGCTGCGTCCTAACTCCGAGTTCGATCATTCCCGCAACATGAATCACCATGTCTGCGCTCACGCGGAACGATCGCCCCAAGTCTGACGCAACGCATGTGCGAGGCTAGAGTTGCGCTCGCACAAGACAAGAATGTCGACGTTGTGGTTATCAACGTAACCATCAAGACACTCTCATTTTCCTCCATCATTCATCTCAACCAAACTCCTAAGCATCACATCCAACCGAACGATAACACCGCACGATCGTTACTCGCCGAGTTAGAGTACCCCCGAGTTATCGCATATCGATCTTTGATACGCCTCAATACCATCGACGATATACGTAACCTGACGATCTTCCTTTGCAACCAATTTCGAGCCGTGCGAATGACGTTACCGTCCGACCGGATAATCTCCTCGACATTCAAATTCAAGTTCGATCATTATTCCTCAAACAATTTGCAACATCAATTTCCTTAATTCGTATCCTTCCTTTATTAATCGATCGACATCCCTGAGGCTATCGCATACACCACTCAGGGATGAAGTCATTCAACGAATCCTCAAAACTATCCTTTGACTCAAAATCGACTTCTTCAAATTTTCCGTTCAAACCATTCCTCAAATTCCAAGCACGCTCATCTATATCGCATCGACGTTATCACCGCTCGATAGTACCCCTATCGATAGTCGACTCACTTTACTCAATCGAGTTCAACTCATTCTTGCTCGACACTATTCAATTCCCGCACTCGACTTTTCTAAGGTCGACGCAACTTTGGTGTATATGCCCAGCCCGACTTAGCCAACCGTGCTTGCGCGAACCATCTTTTTATTTTGTTGTCAAAAACTGTTCTCCTACGTTTTGCAAAATAGATAGACTTATTGTATGGACATCCCGTGGGACAATTGAGAGAGAGCGCACCAACGATTTCAATATGCGGAAGCAACTTTCAGAGTTTGCGGAAGCAACGAGTTAAAGAATTCAATCGATAGTCCAAGGACGTAAAGCCGTGCTCTGATACCACTATGTCACGCCCCGCTCCCGTAGGAGCG
>JANAVB010016792.1:0-42318 GCA_029216955.1 Iris pallida | reverse complement strand
TGAATGAATGAATCAACGAAAGGATGAATACGAAAATGAATCAATGAACGAATGGACAAGTGAAAGAAGAGAAAGATGAATGAATAAGATAAGAAGAAAGAAATGGTTACGACAGTATGACGGGCACGTACAACGGGCTCGCTACCCGCACTGTACGGACGCTAAACCTGGTCGATAATGCTTGTGGCTAAGGGTTAGCCTATGACGATAAAATATGAAATGTCGTGGACGACCTGTGCACGGGTGATACGGATTCCACGGTATGATCAAAGGGAGGATCGTGGCCGGCCTACGCGGGATCAAGTCATGGCTTACGGCTGTCTGGGTGTAGACTCGGCCACCCGGGGGACGTAAGTGCAGGAGTATTTTCAAGAGACTAACGGGATGTGTGCCAGTCCTCACCCTACCTAGTTGAGAATACCACGGCTTGGATGTGTCCAAAATGGCTTGTGATGCCAGCGACCGGTGAATATAGATTTAAGTGGGCTTTGCTGGGGCAATCCACATGCAAGTCCTTGCAATGAAATCAAAGTAGTCTAAGTTAACTGTACAAAGCACCTTCTGAATAGGCTTGAATATAACACCAAAATGATCAAGAGTACTTTGAGCAAACGAGTTAGAAAATGTGCCTACGACGTGCTAGAACCCGAGACAAGGACACTTGACATTGAATGCTTACTGAACTACGTTAAGTTATTTCATATGAATTGTTGACTAACTTGGTTTACGTTGGACAGGAAAGGCCGGACGGTAAGTATGGGTAAGTCATACATGTATTTCCATGCGACACTTGATTTACGCAACACAGATAGGCTATGAAATATGCCATAAAAATGATCCTAAGGCAAGATTAGAAAGATAATGAATGATAGACGGTGCACGAAAGCAAATAGAACGTGTTTGGTAATGATAGCATTGTGGGCGAGATAGCCTCCCCACCAGTGCATAACATGTACTGATAACCCCACCGTCTGCTTGCAGATGCAGGAGACGTCGGCGGGTGCGGAGCTTCCATCGAAAGTGTTAAGGCGCGAAGCCAACTCTGGGGCCTTGGAACGTTGCAAGAAGCTAAAGTACTCTATACAGGACATAATGTATCGGAACATCGCCATGAATCATTCCATGTTGTAAGCCACTTGGTACGCCTTTTATGTTTCAGAGAAAGAGAGTTCGAGCAATTTGTAATATCGGCCTAGCGTCGCTTGTAAACTTCTTGAATATCAATAAAGAGTTTGAATTCGCTTCTACTTGTGTTCATTTACTTTTCGCTACAAATGGGGACACTCTGTGCGACTCTGTGCCTAGCTCAAATCGGCCGTTTCTGGACTTGGCCTTGCACGTGCGCACCTAGGCCCGTGCGGCATCACACCTTAGCGAGGAAGATCGCTCCTACGGGAGCGGGACATGACAGATTGTATCAAAGCACGCTTTACGTCCTTGGACTTCACGTCGATTTCTCAGTTTTGAAAGCTCGTAGAAATAAGAAGTGTACGCTCTCTCTCATTGTGCCTTGGGATATTCCATACATAAGTCTAAATATTTTTAAAGCTCGTACGAGTACTCGGTTGGACGGGATCTATAGGCGAAGGCCTTTGTGCCACCAAGACGACTTGAGTTGGAAGGAACCGATGCTAAGAGTTAGCAAATGCAGTGCGTGCTTGAATGACCTTACGCTGACAGCAAACGGGTACACGAGACCAAAGTATAGTTCGAACGGGATGGTTATGCCAGCCTTTTGGCTAAGTTGTGCAGAGTATCGCGCACCTAGACCTTCTGGTGCAAACGAGTTGCGAGTGAGATCGATTATCGCTCGAACAAGAATAAGTGAGCATGCAAACTCGAATATAGTCCGCACGGATAGCTATACACACGGCCTTTTGGCTAAGTTGTGCCGCGTGTCGCGCACTCGACTTCTGGTGCAATCGAGTTGCGAGCGATATCAAGTACCGCTCGGTCGGGAACGAAGATACACTTAGAGTGTATATCGATAGGAACGCTATCAAACTAACGCTTAGGCATGCACGGGAGATTTATTGGATTTTTGAGGATTAGTGCGAACGACTTAGTACGTCGAGGCGACGTAAGCGATTACGCTAGATATTCGTCGAACGAATCTGAAGGATGTCTTAGCACATGATGCAATGTGATTGTGGATTAAATAGGATGGCTTGACCCGAGTGTGTATGTGATAATTTTGGAAGAATAAGATAAAATATCGACGACTAGATCGTATGGCTCGAATTCGAGTGTGTATGGATGTTCTTAGAAAATTATTCGAGCGAAAATTGAGGATTACGAAACACAACGAGCACGTCGGCGAGGCGATGCGATCACGCAAAGCCTTAGAACGCGTCACACTTAGTTGGTCGTGACTTCGAATGTCCCGAACGAGATGTCGTTCGGACAACTTGTCAATGGGTAACGCAAGTTAGAAAATGATTTCGGAACGATGAATGAAAATGAATGGTCTTGATCGAGGAAACTTAGAGGATCACGCGCACGATTTTAGATTGATTCAAATAAATTGTGACTTGAGTTTGGACAACGATTTTGAAACTAGCTTGAGGAATGGCGATCAAACTTGATCTTGAATTCGAGGAAATTGTGGAATATCCAACTCGGACAACAGCATCAACGCACGACTCGGAATCGGTTGTAAAGGAAATCATCAGGTTACGCATATCGTCGATGGTATTGAGGCGTATCAAAGATCGATATGCGATAACTCGTGGGTACTCTGACTCGGCGAATGACGATCGTGCAAATGTCATTTCCCCATTGGATGCTATACTTGGAATGTTAAAAATGTGTCGAGGAAAAGATAGATTTAGCTCGAGGATTTTCTAGTTGAATGTATGACGGTCAGACTATCAAATTGATTTGGCTTAGATGAAAATGTGAATACTTGGATTTGATTCATTGACAACCACAACGTTGACATTCTTGTCTTATGCGAGCGCAACTCCAGCCACACACATGCGTCGCGTCGGATTATGATGATCACTCTGCGTGAGCGCTGATATGGTGATTCATACAGCGGGAGTGATTGAACTTGGATGGCGTGGCAATCTGATTGCTTTGACTTGTGGTTTGACGCGAAGGTGGACTCGAGAATGAATTTGTGTTCTTGAAGAATTGAACTTGAGGATTGAGTGGGTCTAATCTGCGTATCGAGAATGGGTTAGCCTAAAAAACTCAACCAAGAGTTACGCCCCGATGAGAATGATTATTCTGCTAGCATTGCATGGTGATTCATGAACCGCCGTGGATAATCGACTCGCGTAAGATTGGGGCACAATGTATGTCGAGCTGGATGACCTCGTGATCGAATACGAATTGGTTAGAACTGGTGATTGAACAGAATTGAATATGTGCAACGTAAGTCTTAATGCGAATTAGGTGATCATGCTCGATGTTTAGAAATTTGAGTGAAACGAACTTAGTAGAAACTCCCGTACAAGCGAACAAATGGTTTGACCATAGGATTTGGGGCGAGCGTCGTGCAACGACCTTGCACGACGAGCCACGGACCTGATGTGTGACTATGACTTTGTGAGTTGACCTAGCGGATAGGCGGACGACCCAATGCTGAGTGATTGAACTTGTGCGATTGACCTTACAGTATCGTCTGGACGGACGATAGACTTGGGCAGCAATACTTAGAGTAGGACGGGAACTGTGAGTGTGCGTGAACGACGGTGAGATTGGTCCCAAACGAAGTGAATGATAGAAATGGATGATGCGCAAGTAAAATTGGGATAACAAATTGAATCATTGATTGGAAGACGTACTCGGTGATAGTACGATACTTGATCTGGAATTGGATAGAAATTTCTTAGACTTGGTCGACCCCACTAAGAAAAATCGTATTGATTATGTTGACAAGAGCGCTTGAGAAGCGAATCGAATCATCTCGACCGAAATAAACGATATGTGATACACACATGAGTTCGTTTTAAATCGAAGTTAGCAAAGCGATCGGCAAATCAAAACTATCACGAGTAGCTTGTCCGACTTCGCTAGTCGCTAAGCTTGGTTGAAATGTACGTATTCGAGGACGCCTTGGATACGTACACGATCTAAACTCAGCGATATGATGAACTCGAATGCAGCTGCAAGTGGGTGTTGTGATGCACATAAACGTGAGTTTGCCTCAGCCTACGACACTCGTATTTGACGAATTACAACGCACCTCGTGCGACGTTTCAGTCCCATGATATATCGAAATAGCAACCAAGTCGAAGAAACGCGATGATTGAATAAGTGCCATCAACTCTAAAGATGAATAAATAGTCATTCAATAAAATCGATCAAACGTACGCGACACGGAACTTGGAAAGGTATCGAGTATAGTTCGGTGCCATAGAATGATAGAGCCGTTCGATAGGGATTTCCTAAGAAACATGACGACGCGAGTTAAGGAATGGTAGGATGACCTGCACTCAGGAAGTCTCGAGGACGAGACTTGTTTTGAGTGTGTAATATGTAGTGACCCGCTCCGCCCTAGCGGAACGCCGATTCAAACGGCAAGTACAACGACTCAAACGAGCCGTCGACCCGAAGAGTTGGCATTGACCAGATAAAAAATCGATGCAAGGCTTACATTGGCCCGTCAAGATGAATCCAGACTTAGACTTTCAAAGGCGCGCTCAGAGTATCGCTCGGCCGAGCGAACATCGCTAAGGTAGGTGGCTCCGATGAACTCGTCTTTGCTTAGCCTAGACACATAATATACGGACACTATCACTGAAATCGCTAGGCGATAACACCGCGCATGCTAATAAATGACCCAACGCACCTAGCTAAGGGATTAATCCCATCTTGTATGCTTGTATAGAATATGGAAAGGAACATAGAAAATACGAGAACTCTCGTACCGCGCTCCACGCTCGTGCTAAGGCACAAGCTTACGTTCAGGTCCCTTATGCGTTCAACAATAAAACAATTAATTATTTACAACAATAAAACGGAAAGACTATCAACATAGTCGTTCCGAGTAGAGTTTAGCAACATTGAAAGACTATGGGACCGATGGTCGCCAAGGCGACTCCCGTACGGGAAGTTGCATAATGTATAAATGAAGAATGAACGAACAAACGTGTGAATGAATGAATCAACAAAATGATGAATCGAAATGAATCAATGAACGAATGGACAAGTGAAAGAAAGAAAAGAATGAATGAATAAAAGATAAGAAAGAAAGGAATGGTTAGCGACATGTATGACGGGCACGTGCATGGGGCTCGCTACCCGCGTTGTACGGACGCCAACCTGGTCGATAACGCATTATGGCTAAGGGTTAGCCTATGACGATAAAATACGAAATGGTCGTGGACGGACCCGTGCACGGTGATATGGATTCTGTAGCATGATCAAAGGGAGGATCGTGGCCGGCCTAGGCGGGATCAAGTCATGGCTTACGGGCTGCCTGGGTGCGGACTCGGCCACCCGGGGAACATAAGTACAGGAGTATTTCAAGAGACTAACGGTGTGTCCAGTCCTCACCCTACGCTAGTTGAGAAATACCATGGCTTGGATGTGTCCAAAATGGCTTGTGATGCCAGCGACCTGTGCATATAGATTTAAGTGGGCTTTGTTGGTGGCAATCCACGTGCAAGTCCTTGCATTAAAATCAAAGTAGTCTAAGTTAACTGTACAAAGCACCTTCTGAATAGGCTTGAATATAACACCAAAATAATCAAGAGTACTTCGAGCAAACGAGTTAGAAAACGTGCCTACGACGTGCTAGAACCCGAGCAAGGACACGCACTTGACATTGAATGCTTACATGAACTGCGTTAAGTTTTTCATATGAATTGTTGACTAACTTGGTTTACGTTGGTAGGGAAGGCTGGACGATAAGTATGGGTAAGTCGTACATGTATTTCATGCGACACTTGATTTACGCAACACGAGATAGGCTATGAAATATGCCATGAAAATGATCCTAAGGCAAGATTATAAAGACAATGAATGATAGACGGTGCACAAAAGTAAATAGAACGTTTTGGTAATGATAGCATTGTGGGCGAGCTAGCCTCCCCACCAGTGTATGACAATGTACTGATAACCCTACAGTCTGCTTGCAGGATGCAGGAGACGCGGTGGGTGCGGAGCTTCCATCGAACGTGTTAAGGCGCGGAGCCAACTCTGGGCCTTGGAATGTTGCAAGAAGCTGAAGCACCCTATACAGGACATAATGTATCGGAACATCGCCATGAATCATTCCATGTTGTAAGCCACTTGGCACGCCTTTATGTTTCAGAGAGAGAGAGTTCGAGCGATTTGTAATATCGGCCTAGCGTCGCTTGTAAACTTCTTGAATATCAATAAAGAGTTTGAATTCGCTTCTACTTGTGTTCATTTACTTTCCGCTGCAAATGGGGACACTCTGTGCGACTCTGTGGCCTAGCTCAATCGGCCGTTTCTGGACTTGGCCTTAACCGGCGCAACCTAGCCCGGGCGGCATCACGCCTTAGCGAGGACGATCGCTCCAGTGGGAGCGGGGCGTGATAACGGCCCCATGACCAACGAGGGAGAGTTGGTCAGGGGTCCAGGATGGGAACGCCAGAGGGGGATCCAAGGAGGGAGGGTAGGGAGGACGGCCGAGGAGAGGCTCGGGGCTTGGCCGGACAGCGGTCGAAAAGGATGACGGCGACGGGGGTAGTAGGGTGCGCGAGCGGCGGATGGGGCGGCTGACTTCCTTGGGGTTCGGCGTGGGAGGCGAAGGGGCCGGGAGGGGCCGAGCACCGCGGGCACGAGGCCGCGTGGACGCCAGGGGAGAGGGGGCGGGGAAGGGCAGAGAGGGGGCCGAGCGGTAAGGGGGGTGTAACTGGGTGGGGGAGGTGGATGTGTGCGGCGGCCGGTGGTGCAGCCCGGCTGAAACATGCCAGAGAGGGGCCTCGAGATGAACGTAATCGCCTGTAGCAGTCTCTTCCTGGGGCACGAGATTTTATGTATATATAATATATATATATATATATATATATATATATATATATATATATTTATATATATATGTCACGACCCGCTACCCAAATTGTTGGGCCAGGCCGAGGCATGCCCAGCCTACGTTGAGATAAAACGTAGTAAGCTGTTCTAAAGACAACAGGATAAGACTAAATGTGCTAACAGTTCTATAACTGAAGAAGAATCATAAATGCTCCAAACACAAAGTCGTCGTATATAGTAAATGTCCTAGTACAAGTGAACTAAATATAAACTGGATACATGTCCAGTTACAAAATGTATAGTCTAATACATGACTACTCTCAAAAGTCTAATAATACAAAAGACAACTAGGCGAGGTTCCCTGCAGGAACTCCTCGTAGTGCAGAGCCGGGTCCTCGGCCGTATCTCTATAGTATGTGTCACAGAGTAACTCCTCCTCCTAAGGACACCTACAACATTATCCTGTCAGGACGGGAGCAAGTACTAAATCTAGCAAACTAGCATATGAAACATGGAAATGAACATGAGAGGAAATAACTGGAAACATGGCATCACCCAATCTATCATGGCAAGGATACATATGTCATAGAGACAGATGTACATGTAGTGTTTAAAACTGTAGCAAATACGTGATCGTTCAATAGATGTACAATGTACTGTGGTACATGTAAATAAAATGTACATACGTACAAGTCAACAGGCATAGGTGTACATCCGTACAGAAATGCGGGATAATGGCCTGCGGTAAGGTAGGCATATAAAATGCTACCTCGCTCGCTACTGTAGGGGGGTCGTGATAACGTACAATACTATCAGTTTCCCCATAACCCATATTCTAATCTATGAGAGATACATCAAGACTGTTCTAAGCATGGTAGTAACTGGAAGTACAACATGTAGAGATCTAACTTGCTACCCCAAGGATCGCATTTAACATGGTGGGGTTTGCAGTTCATTTATGTGACAATATGTAAAGTTCATAGAAAGTACTTGCCTCTAGCAAAGCAAAACAAAACAAGCTACGATAACAGTGCTATGGATGTCTGGTAGCTCATCACTGTAGAAGTAAATACAACAACTTAGTTTTTACACTAAGCTAAAACACTAGGACACTAATTGGTGAAACACGACTTGTGATTGGGTACCTAGCCAAAATAATGATTTTGGCATAGGAGACCAATGTGGGGTGACACACTATGTTAACTAACTTTCTAGGTCTTTACACTAGTGAGGGATGGGGTTCAACACGATTAAAACTCCAAATAACACAAAAAGCTACAAGTCGTAATTAATCATAAATAAATCAAAGATCATTGTGTTCTAACAATTTTTGAAGTAGACAAAAAGCCTAGTTTTTCTTAAGTAAAGTACCAAGGTGATCCTTGTTAATCATAGAATTTATTATAATTTTTCTGGAATTTATTAACCAGTACAAGTATTTTATAAAAATCAGTTTTCCTAAGTATATAGAAAATGAGTTTTGGTTTCATATGCCAAAACTAGTGGCAAAACAGTAAATTAAATATTACAAAAATTATACTAAATTAGCTAACTTAACATAGTATCTAAAAATATTTTTCCATATTTTTTTCAGTACTTTAAGTATTTTTAGAAAATCAAAGCATTGCACACAACAATTAATTATCTGCGTATTTTGTCCATGTATATAATTTTGAACCAAAGTTCAAATACAGGACCCAAGGCCATGAATCAAGTCCAATATGACTTGTACAGGTCTTGAATGTATGAACACATTTGATCCCAATACCCATGCTAGCTTGGACACCAATGGTTGCAGTAATTTAAATATACAAGAAAATAAGGGGTAGAAATGCAAATAAATATTAATTTTTAATAAGGTAAAGTTATGCATAGTAACTATAAAAGTATGAATATTATCTTATAAAGATAATTTACACTAAGCTAAGTGAAATACCAAAATAATATATTATATTATATATATATATATATATAATATATATATTATATATATCTAATACATAAACTAGGGATATTTATACATATAAGAAAAATACTCAACTATATTTTATATATATATCTATATACAAATATAATATATATATATATCTATATATATATATATATATATATATATATATTATATATATATATATATATATTATATATACATATAAGAAAATACTCAACTATATATATATATATATATATATATATATATAATAATATATATATATATATATATATATTATATATTTTATAATATATATAAAATATATATATATATATATATATATATACAAAAATAATGTATACATATACATATAATGTATATATATACTATATATACCAAGGAAATATATATAACAATAATATATGTATACACAATACACACTATATATACATACAATAAAATAAAGTATAGATATATATATATTATATCTAGTATATATATATATATATATATCTATATGTATATAGATATATATATATATATAACAGTAAATATACATACATAAATATAGTATATAATTAATACATTATAGATATATATATTATATATAACAAATATGTATATACATATATATAGATATATATATAATAGAAAAGAAAAAGGAAAAAGGAAAAGAAAAAGAAAAGGAAAAAGAAGACAGCAGTGGCAGGGCTCGAACCCAGGCCAGAGAAGCGCGGGGGGGGGGGGGGGTTAGGCTAGGTCAGCTGGCCAGGGGGTCAGGGTTAGGGTTTTGATTCTTTTATTTAGTTTTAGGTTAACATTTATATATAAAAAAACATCTGTCCTGTGTCCTGACAGTTAAGGACACAGGATTTCTCGTGTCCTCGCTTAGTACGACACGTACGAGCACAGTCTCGTGTGTCCGAGCACAGCACTGAGCTCGTCGGTCCTGGCGAGTCTCGTGCGTGAAGACGAAGACACGCACGACACGACTCTGATCCCGCTACTCAGTGTCCGGCGATTGGAGGGTTTTCCAAGGAGCTCGACGGCGGAGAAGGGTCGGCGTCACGGCGCTCCGGTGGCGCTGGGTTGACTCGTCACCGCGCGTCGACTGATGGTGGTTGGGGGCGGCGGAAGTCGACGGTGGGGCTGGGCGAAGCTCGTCGGAGTAGGGTTAGGGTTTTGGGTTTCGTCGGGGAAGAAGGGGGTCGTCGGTGGCTGTGGTGAGCAATTAGGGTTAGGGTTTGATCAGGGGAAGAGGGGGTCTTTATAGGGGGGTTTGAGGCGGTAGATATGGCGGGAAAGGCGGGGGCAGTCGGCGGGGCAGCTCGGGGCAGTCAACGCAGTGGGTGAGAGGCAGAGGAGAAAGAGGGAGTTCGGTCGGGGGGGTGAGGTTTTGCACTTAGGTCCTTAGGTTTTAGGATATTGCACTAGGCCCCCAACAGATAATAAATGCAAATATAATTGCATTCCTTATTTAAAACAAACCATTATTACAAACTGATATACAATCAATTCTAATTATTACAAACTATAATTAAAACAATTCTAATAATTGCAAATCGATATTAAAACATTTTAGAAAATTATAAATCAATATTTTTGTATTTTAAAACTCATTTAAAATCATTTAAAAATTCTAGAAAAATTCCTAAAAATTCCTAATAATTATTTTAAGGCTAAAATTAACATTAAAAATTAATTAACACAATTTAACTAAAATTGAAAAAACAGGGGCTGACAAGTCTTCCCTCCTTGAAAAATTTGTCCTCGAAATTCACAAGGATTGAAGACCCGACAACTTTTAACATAACCAGCAATGCAACAAAATGACTAAGGCTGCGATCGAAACTAACCTCTAAGGTATCAAGCGGGAACGGGTGGTTCCCTCGCAGCGGTTGGATCGAACAAGTAGGGTATCTCTCCCTCATGTCCGACTCCCTCTCCCAAGTAGATTCACCTGGGAGTGACGGCTCCGAGCTACTCGTACTAGGGGTATAACCTTGTTCCTCAGCCTCTTCTCTCTCCTGTCTAATATCTCACTGGCTGCTCAGAAACTGTAAGGCTCGGTCCGACCTCCAACTCTGAATGATCTAGCACATGACTGGGGTCTGGAACATATCTCCTCAGCTGAGATACGTGAAACGTCTGAACTCCTGCTAGGTTGGGTGGAAGTGCAACCCTGTAAGCTACCTCTCCGATCCTGCCAAGCACCTCGAATGGCCGATGTATCTGGGGCTCAGCTTCCCTCCTCGTCCGAACCGGATCGTCCCTCGAGTAGGTGATATCTTCACTAGCACCTATTACCGTTGCGAACTCCATCGGCCTGCACTAGCATCAGCCCAGTTTTCTGCCTATCCTGAGCTACTCTGAGCCTGTCTCTGATCATCCCGACTTTCTCTCTGCATCCGTGATCATCTCTGGCCCAAGCATGACTCTATCTCCGACATCATCCCAAAAGAGCGGTGTGCGGCATCGTCGTCCATATAGCGCCTCGAAAGGAGACATACCAATACTGGCCTGGTAGCTGTTGTTGTATGAAAACTCTACCAAGTGCAGATGGCTCTCCATGATCCTCCGAAGTCCAGCACGCAAGTCCTCAGCATATCCTCCAGTGTCTGTATCGTCCTCTCGGACTGTCCATCTGTCTGCGGGTGGTACGCCGTACTGAACTTGAGCCTACTGCCCAACTCCTCCTGCAAGCTCCTCCAGTAGTGGGATGTAATCTGCTGTCTCTGTCTGACACGATGCTCACCGGCACTCCGTGTAGGCGAACTATCTGCTGCATGTATAGCTCCGCCAACTTCTCGGTGGAAAGCCCCACCTTGAAGGGTATGAAGTGCGCACACTTCGTCAGCCTATCTACGATGACCCAGATGGCATCCTTCCCTCCTTGGGAACGAGGAAGCCCTGAAACGAAGTCCATCGTAATATGTTCCCACTTCCACTCAGGAATGGGTAACGGCTGCAACAAACCAGCTGGCCTCTGGCGCTCCGTTGACCTGCTGGCAAACTAGGCATCTCGAGATGAAACGTGATACATCTCTCTCTCACGTGCCACCAAAGATGTTCCCACAAGTCACGGTACATCTTGTTAGCACCAGGGTGAATAGAATATCTCGATCGTGCCTCCTGCAAGACTGCTCTACCAGCTCTCCCTTCGGCACGCACAATCGGCTGCCATGCCTTAGGGATCCATCCTCTGCTATAGTGAAGTCATCCAGCAATCCAGCTAATGCCTGGGGTCGAAGTCTGCGAAGGCTCTCATCTGTAGACTGTGCCTCCCGGATCTGCTCCATCAAACCTGACTGAATGTCAAGCGCCATCATCTGTATCACTGATCCTGGCCGAACTAGCTCGATACCGAGCTTCTCCAGATCCTTCCCGCAAATGCCGATCAATCATCAGGTACCATGCCATCGGATGCCTGCTCAGCGCATCCGCCACCACATTTGCCTTCCCGGGGTGATACTGTAAATCGATGTCGAAGTCCTTCATCAACTCCAACCATCGTCTTTGCCTCATGTTCAGCTCTTTCTGCGTGAACACATACTTCAAGCTTTTGTGGTCAGTAAAGATTTCACACGCTCTCCTATAAGTAATGTTTCCATAACTTGAGTGCAAAGATCACCGCAGCTAACTCTAGGTCATGGGTAGGATAATTCCTCTCATGAGTCCGCAATTGCCTAGATGCATAAGCAATTACTTTCCCATGCTGCTGTAGACACATCCTAGCCCCTTCCCAGAAGCATCGCTGAAAATGGTGAAACCTCCAAACCTGAAGGTAAAGTCAGAACTGGAGCGGTCGTCAGCCTCCTCTTCAGCTCCTCAAATGCTCGGCAGTCCTCTGACCAAATGTACTCTGCGTCCTTCCGCGTCAGCTTCGTCATGGGTTCAGCTATCCTAGCAAAGTCCTGGACGAACTTTCTATAATAGCCTGCTAAACCCAGAAACTCCTGATCTCTGAAACTGACGTCGGAGCCTTCCACGTCTCAACTGCAGCAATCTTCCTGGGATCCACCGATTCCATCTCCAGTGACTACATGGCCGAGAAACTCTCGGTCTAAAAAGAACTCGCACTTCGGCAATTTGGCAAACAATCTCTCCTGCCTCAGAATCCCAAAACTATCCGCAAGTGCTCTGCATGCTCCTCCGGCGTCTTCGAGTATATCAGGATGTCGTCGATAAATACTACGACGAACTTATCCAGATACTGGTGAAATATCTTATTCATCAAGTTCATAAAGACAGCTGGCGCATTTGTAACCAAATGGCATCACCAGAAACTCGTACTGCCCGTACTTCGTGTTGAACGCCGTCTTCTGGATGTCTGCTGGCCTAACCTTCACCTGGTGGTACCGGATCTCAAATCTATCCTGAAATACCTTCGCCCGCTCAATGGTCGAACAAATCATCTATCCTGGGCAGAGGATATTTGTTCTTGATGTGATGGCATTCAAGGCCCTAGTCAATATACAACCGGACTGTACCATCCTTCTTAGGCACAAAGAGTACTGGCGCTCCCCATGGAGAAGCACTGGATCGATGAAACCCTTTTTCAACAGGTCATCAATCTGCTCTTTCATCTCTATGGCCTCCTTGGGATTCACTCTATAGCAAGCCCGGGATACTGGTGATGAACCCGGCACTAAATCTATAGTGAACTCCACATCTCTGTCAGGCGGAAGTCCTGGAAGATCCTCTGGGAATACATCCATAAACTCCCTAATGATAGGGTGTGGCGGTGCTGCGTCCCCGACTGTCGCACAACAGTTCGGCTCTAGGCTGATCTCCGGCCCTGTCCTCCTGACACTGAATGGTGCTGTGCCTGGGGGACTGAACAAAATACTACCCTCATGGCAATCTATAGATGCATGGACATAGCTAAGCCAGTCCATCCCTAATATGATATCATAACCGGGGATGGCATCACAAAGAATCGTCCCTCGAACTCTCTTCCGGCTATAATAGAACACTATAGCTAGCTCTAATAGGCACTGGTCCTCCTCCCGTCATTACTCTACTAATCTCTGCAGTAGTATAGATACTATGATGTTCTTGTATAAACTCTAATGATAGGAAGCTATGAGATGCACCAGAATCAAACAAACATAGAGCTAGAAAAGTATGCAAATAAACATGACCTGTAATGACGTCAGCTAAGTAATCGGGCTCTAAACCTGCTCTGGCTCCGCTCAAGGGCTAGGCTATAAACCTTCCCCTGAGGTCCCTTCTGCTGCTGCAGATGCTGCCCAAACCTCTGCTGCTGAGTCGGAAGCGGTCCTCTAGGCTTCGCTGCTGGGCAGTCCCGAATCTGATGGGTGGTAGACCCACAAACTAAACACTGCCCCAATCTCTTCCTGTAAATGGATCTGTCGTGCCCTGGTCTTCCGTAGAAAGAACTATAGCTCCCTTCTGCTGCTACCGGGGTCCCGGGGCTCTAACTGGCGGGGTCTGATGATGTGGTGTAGGGGGACGATAAGTCTGCTGGGGTGGCGTCGGCGCTCTCTGCTGGAAAGCCGACGCTTGGACGGTCCCTCATGATGTACAGAAGCCGGCCTCTTGCATGACAGAAGACGCTCCTCGATGCTCCGAGCTAACTCTAGGCTCTGGTAGTAGTCAGTCGTACCGTTTGCCACTATAAGAATGCCAATGTCTGGAACTAGACCATGGCAAAACCTACGGGTCATCTCCTCTGATCAGCAACCAGACTAGGAGAAATGGCTCAGGCGACTAAACTCTCCGCATACTCGTCAACAGAACGGTTCCCCTGCTGGATGTTCTGGAATCGTAGCCCCATGGCTACTCTAGCAGTGGTCGAGAAGAATTCTTCTTGAACTGGGTCTTGAACTGGTCCCAGGTGGCTCTACCTCTCGCGAACAATGGCTCATTCCGAACCAGACTCCTGCTAAGTCTATCAGCAGAAATCTCGCTGCCTCGACCTGAGGTCATCCGGCATCCTAACTCCTAGAAGCTTCCTCTCTACAGAATCTAGCCAGTCATCAGCTACTACTATGCCCTCAGTCCCTGAGAACTCCTTGGGATTCAGACCCATGAAGTCCTTGACGTTCCCCGCTCTGTCGTGGCTCTACATGTGGTGGGACCACGGGACGTCCCTCAGAACGCTCCATGCTCTGGCGGAGTAGGGTAGTCTGCTCCTGATGGGTTGTTAGGAACCCTGAATCAGTATGAGCAGCTGGTCCCGTCGAGTGTGACGGAAGCCTAGGTGGGTATAGTGATAGGGGGTGGTGGAAGTATTGGGTCCTGCCGGGCCTGGGATGTGGAAGGTGGTATCTGGTTTGTGGATCTATGGAGGGGGAATGTGGTAGGTGGAGATGTATCAGTCAACTGGTCAGCTGACTGGATATGGAGGGCCCCATTCTCGGGGGTAACATACTGGGATGAACGAGTAAGCACCATCTAAATTACACATAAAAGACTTATAAGGACTTATTTAAAGTAAGGAATCATAGCAAGAAATCTAATTATAATAGCAAACATGTGATATATTTCCTATGTTGCAATCCTAGCATTCCTCTAAGTGTTCTAAGCGTCTTTCCTAATGTTGTCTAATTACCTTAAGTTCCTAATTGCAGGCATGCTTGGTACAATAACGTAACCAAACAGTTTAGTCAGGACCTGCATGGGCCACCACTAAAAACATGTCATGACCCGCTACCCAAATTGTTGGGCCAGGCCGAGGCATGCCCAGCCTACGTTGAGATAAAACGTAGTAAGCTGTTCTAAACAACAGAATAAGACTAAATGTGAAGATCATAAATGCTCCAAACACAAAAGTCGTCGTATATAGTAAAATGTCCAAGTACAAGTGAACTGAAATGTAAAACTGGATACATGTCCAGTTACAAAATGTATAGTCTAATACATGACTACTCTCAAAAGTCTAATAATACAAAGACAACTAGACGAGGTTCCCTGCAGGAACATCCTCGTAGTGCAGAGCCGGTCCTCGGCAGTATCTCCATAGTATGTGTCACAGAGTAACTCCTCCTCAGTAAGGACACCTACAACGTTATCCTGTCAGGACGGAAGCAAGTACTAAATCTAGCAAACTAGCAATGAAACATGGAAATAAACATGAGAGGAAAATAACTGGAAACATGGCATCACCCAATCTATCATGGCAATGATACATATGTCATAGAGACAGATGTACATGTATGTTTAAACTGTAGCAAATACGTGATCGGTCAGATGTACAATGTACTGTGGTACATGTAAATAAAATGTACATACGTATAAGTCAACAGCATAGGTGTACATCCTACAGAAATGCGGGATAATGGCCTGCGGCAAGGTATACATATAAAATGCGACCTCGCTCGCTACTGTAGGGGGGTCGTGATCACGTACAATACTATCAGTTTTCCCATAACCCATATTCTAATCATGTGAGAGATACATCAAGACTGTTCTAAGCATGGTAGTAACTGGAAGTACAATATGTAGAGATCTAACTTGCTACCCCAAGGATCAGCATTTAACATGGTGGGATTTGTAGTTCATTTATGTGACAATATGTAAAGTTCGTAGAAAGTACTTGCCTCTAGCAAAGCAAAATAAAACAAGCTGCGATAACAGTGCTATGGATGTCTGGTAGCTCGTCACTGTAGAAGTAAATACAACAACTTAGTTTTATACTAAGCTAAAACACTAGGACACTAATTGGTGAAACACGACTTGTGATTGGGTACCTAGCCAAAATAATGATTTTGGCATAGGAGACCAATGTGGGGTGACACACTATGTTAACTAACTTTCTAGGGTCTTTACACTAGTGAGGGATGGGGTTCAACACGATAAAACTCCAAATAACACAAAAAGCTACAAGTCGTAATTAATCAATAAATAATCAAAAGATCATTGTGTTCTAACAATTTTTGAGTAGACAAAAAGCCTAGTTTTTCTTAAAGTAAAGTACCAAGGTGATCCTTGTTAATCATAGAAATTTATTATAATTTTTCTGGAATTTATTAACCAGTACAAGTATTTTATAAAATCAGTTTTCCTAAGTATACAGAAAATATTTTGGTTTCATATGCCAAACTAGTGGCAAAACAGTAAATTAAATACTACAAAAATTACTAAATTAGCTAACTTAACATAGTATCTAAAAACTATTTTTCCATAATTTTGTAGTACTTTAAGTATTTTAGAAAATCAAAAACAGCATTGCACACAACAATTAATTATCTGCGTATTTGTCCATGTATATAATTGAACCAAAGTTCAATACAGGACCCAAGGCCATGAATCAAGTCCAATATGACTTGTACAGGTCTTGAATGTGTGAAAACACATTTAAGACCAAATACCCATGCTAGGCTTGGACACCAAATGGTTGCAGTAATTTAAATATACAGAAAATACTAAGGGGTAGAAATACAAATAAATATTAATATTTTAATAAAGTAAAGTTATGCATAGTAACTATAAAAGTATGAATGTTATCTTATAAGATAATTTACACTAAGCTAAGTGAAATACCAAATAATATATATATATATACATAAACATAGGGATATTTATACATATAAAGAAAAATCTCAACATATTTTATATATATATATATATATATATATATATATATTATATATATATATATATATATATATATATATATAATATATATATATATATATATATATATATATATACATATAAGAAATACTCAACTATATATATATATATATTATATATATATATATATATATTATAATATATATATATATATATAATATATATATATAATATATATTATACAAAAAATTATACATATACATATAATAGTATATATATATATATATACACAAGGAATATATATATACATAAATATATGTACACAATCACACATATATATATACATACATAATAATGAAGTATATATATATATATATTATATATATCTATATATATATAGATATATATATTTATAATATATATATAATATATATATATATATATATATATATATATATATATATAAACAGTAAATATACATACATAAATATAGTATATATATTAATACATATATATACAAATATATGTATATACATATATAAGATATATATATAATAGAAAAGAAAAGGAAAAAAGGAAAAGGAAAAAGAAAAAGAAAAGGAAAAAGAAGACAGCAGTGGCAGGGCTCGAACCCAGGCCAGAGAGCGCGGGGGGGGGGGGGGGGGGGGTTAGGCTAGGTCGGGCTGGCCAGGGGGTCAGCCGCTGCTCATGTTAAGGGTTAGGGTTTTGATTCTTTTATTTAGTTTTAGGTTAACATTTATATAAAAAAAATAAACATCTGTCCTGTGTCCTGACAGTTAAGGACCAGGATTTCTGTGTCCTCGCTTAGCACGACACGTACGAGCACAGTCTCGTGTGTCCGAGCACAGCACTGAGCTCGTCGTGTCTGGCGAGTCTCGTGCGTGAAGACGAGACACGCACGACACGACGCTGATCCCGCTACTCACGTGTCCGGCGATTGGAGGGTTTTCGAAGGAGCTCGACGGCGGAGAAGGCGTCGGCGTCACGGCGCTCCGGTGGCGCTGCGATCGACTCGTCACCGCGCGTCGACTGATGGTGGTTGGGGGCGGCGGAAGTCGACGGTGGGGCTGGGCGAAGCTCGCCGGAGTAGGGTTAGGGTTTTGGGTTTCGTCGGGGAAGAAGGGGTCGTCGGTGGCTTGTGGTGAGAAATTAGGGTTAGGGTTTTGATCAGGGGAGAGAGGGGGTCTTTATAGGGGGGTTGAGGCGGTGGATGTGGCCGAAAAAGGCGGGGGCAGTCGGCGGGACAGCTCGGGGCAGTCAACGCGAGTGGGTGAGAGGCAGAGGAGAGAGAGGGAGTTCGGTCGGGGGGGTGAGGGTTTTGCACTTAGGTCCTTAGGTTTTAGGATATTGCACTAGGCCCCCAACAGATAATAAATGCAAATATAATTTGCATTCCTTATTTAAAACAACCATTTATTACAAATGATATACAATCAATTCTAATTATTACAAACTATAATTAAAATAATTCTAAAATTGCAAATCGATATTAAAACATTTTAGAAAATTATAAATCAATATTTTGTATTTAAAACTCATTTTAAATCATTTAAGAATTCTAGAAAAATTCCTAAAAATTCCTAATAATTATTTTAAGGCTAAAATTAACATTAAAATTAATTAACACCAATTTAACTAAAATTGAAAAACAGTGGCTGACAATATATATATATATATATATATATATATATATAGATATATATATATATATATATATATATATATATATATAAATATATATATATAATAAATATGTGTAGTAATTTATATCTATATAAAGGGAAATGGATTTATACAATGTATTTAATTGTATATATGTATTTATAATATATCCACAAATATATACATATATATAATTAAATATATACATATATAAAAAATAGAAAAAAAACACAAAATATCCACCCAAAGTAACAGCAAAAGGTTTCGAACCCTTGACCTCAAGCATACACATGGGGGGTTTAATGCACACCCTAACCAGTGAAGCCATCTTGGATTACTGGTAAAGGTTTAACTAAGTTAAATTTATTTGGAACTTAATGCGTATATGTATACATACAGAAATATAAAAAAATTATTAGGTTAAGCGGGGTTCGAACTGCTAACCTGTGGGGGGACGCTTAAGTTCACAACGCTGACCAATAGGTCGAGTGGGGGAATTTGCTTTTAAACTATGGCTCCAGAAAGTTAATTGGAAAGGGTGGCTAGGGTTTTGTTTAGGATCCCAATGCACAACCATAGGGTCTTATTTATAGAAAAATTTTGGAACCTTCCCTACAAAAATTTTATTACGAAAGTGTCCATCATAAATTCCTAAAATTTCTAGTGTCCCCTTTTTACCAAGTTGTCCTAATATGTAATTTACCAAAATGTTCCTACAAGTTCAAAAATTGTAAAAATTCATACGGACTCCAAATGACTCCAATTAAATCGCAGAAAAATTCTAAAATTAATAAAAAAATATTTAGAACCAATTTAGGAAAATTTTGGAATTTTTTTTATTTAATGATTTTTGGAAAAATAGGGGTTACATGCCACGACGGGCCACTATCTAGTAAGCAAAGAAAGACATATAGCATGAGTGCACCACGACGGGCCACTATCCAGAGTTATCATGTTAAAGGTACTTGTCAAGAGTGTGCCTCTACATGTAATGCCCCGCTCCGCGAAGGTACTAGATAGACAGAAAGATCAGATTAGTGGCTCTACAACAGAAGACGATTGATCTGGGTGAGTGGACAAAGTCTTATTTTATGATTCGCTTGCACCTAATAAGAATCTGAGCTTTTGAATGAATGTTATTGCTAATAACAAGACGATAATCTTGAGTATGCTTATAAAAGAATCTGCACATTGTCTGCTAAGAAAGAGAACGGTTTCCTGCTTGAAAAGAAGATGAAATTGTTTATGACTTGCTCAATTGATGCATGATGGTTTCATTTGATATTGCATGTGCATTGGGGTATCCACTTAGTGACGAGTTGAACCCTAGAGAGTCATAGCGGCTAGCAATGAGCTGAGCCCATACGAGTCACAGCGGTTAGCGACGAGCTGAACCCAAGAGAGTCACAGCGGCTAGCGACGAGCTGAACCCATACGAGTCACAGCGGTTAGCGACGAGCTGAACCAATCGGAGGCACAGCGGCTAAGATGGAATTGAAAAGTTGGCTTTTCAAAGATGTATTCAAAAGAATGTAAATTGACTCTATATGCATGGAATGAATCTAGGTAAAACTAGCAAGATCACATCACAAGAAAATATTTTCTCACTAAATGAACAGTGATCGTTTCAGAAGAATGTAGCTCCTTTGTTCACAATTCACCAGTATGCTGATATACTGACCTACCATCAGTCTGCATGCAGGTGCACTATGCATCGAGAAGGATAGTCCGAAGCGATAGCCTGAGCCTCATCCTCAGGAGCCAGAAATCAGAAGAGATGCCAAGATATGCCATCTGTTGCAAGAGTTGGTTTTGTATATAAAGGGATGTAATGTATGGGAACGGGATCATTGTAATATGTAAAGTTCTGAGAGAATGTAACATTGTATCAGAGAGAATCGAGAGCTTGTAATCTATTCAAATGAATCAATAAAGAGAATTGTTTCTTGTTACCATTGTGTTCAATGCTTGTGTTCTGAAATATGTCCGCTGCTGCTTCAATTATCTGCGATACGTTCCGCTGCGTATTGTCAACCTTGTCTATCTTGTCTCATTTCAGGTCTTGGCCTTGTGCAATCGCAACTTAGGCTTGCACGGCATCACGCCTTAGCGAGGACGAACGGTCCCAAAGAGCCCGAAGCGAGGACGAAACGACTCTGCGGGATCGGGGCGTGACAGAATGGTATCAGAGCAACACGATCCTCTGGCCAATTTTGATTTAATTGAATTTATACATGTTCCTCCGATTGAGAATTCCTTGCCTGCTTGATATCATCAATGAGATGAACGTTCCATACAATAAGTCCGTAAATATTTTTATGATGCCGGCATATGTTTTTATCGATTTGATTGATTGAGATTGAAATGCTTGATTGAACAAGAGTTTTGATATGATCTGAATTATGATTTCATGGATTGATGATGGCAAAGGATGAGGACTATCGCTGCTAAGGATATCGTAAGTTTCTCCTTAAGTTTCGAGGACGAAACTTCTTTTTGGTGGGTAATTATGTAGTGTCCCGCTCTGCGAAGGCACTAGATAGACAGAAAGATCGGATTACTGGCTCTACAACAAAAGACGATTAATCTGGGTGAGTGGACAAAGTCTCATTTTATGATTTGCTTGCGCCTAATAAGAATCTGAGCTTTTGAATGAATGTTATTGCTAATAACAAGACGGTAATCTTGAGTATGCTTATAAGAGAATCTGCACATTGTCTGCTAAGAAAGAGAACGGTTTCCTGCTTGAAAAGAAGATGAAATTGTTTATGACTTGCTCAATTGATGCATGATGGTTTCATTTGATATTGCATATGCATTGGGGTATCCACTTAGTGACGAGCTGAACCCTAGAGAGTCACAGCGGCTAGCGACGAGCTGAACCCATGCGAGTCACAGCGGTTAGCGACGAGCTGAACCCAAGAGAGTCACAGCTGCTAGCGACGAGCTGAACCCATATGAGTCACAGCGGTTAGCGACGAGCTGAACCCGTAGGAGGCACAGCGGTTAAGATAGAATTGAAATGTTGGCTTTTCAAAGATGTTTTCAAAAGAATGTAAACTGATTCTATATGCATGGAATGAATCTAGGTAAAGCTAGCAAGACCACATCACAAGAAAATATTTTCTTACTAAATGAACAGTGATCGTTTCAGAAGAATGTAGCTCTTGTAGGAACAAAATCGTAAAGCAGAATACTCTAGAGGGGGGTGAATAGAGTAGACAGCGGAATATTGCTAATTAAAAACTTGTTAGCAGTTAGATCGCAGATATAATAATAATCACAAAAGTAAATGACAGAATTTAAAAGTGATCAGAAGGCAAACGCAAATACCGAGATTTATACTGGTTTCCCTCTGGTGAGGACTAGTCCAGTCGGAAGAACTCTAGCTTCCAGTTGAATCCACTATTGGAAAATCCTGTTAGTTTTCATACGAAGTCCTTGCAACTTCTATAGACGCGAGCTTTGATACGAAGAACTCGTCCAACTTCAATTGTGAAGAGTTGAATCTTCTATCAAGCCTCTGATTACAATCGCTCTTGAAACTTCTAGACCGTACCGCACTGGCAAATCGACTAGAGGATTGTAACTGGCTTGGGATTTAAAAATAAAAGCTTTTAAGAACTCTTTAGAAGACTGTAAGCTTTAAGTAGAGAGAAGATTGAAAGTGAATTGGTGTTCTGAAATGATCAAAATGCTTCTCTATTTATAGCTTTTCCAAAGACATAACTCTGACAGAATTTGGCAGAATTCGGACAGAACTCTTTGCAACAACACGTAACTGAAGGATGACCAAGTTCAAAAATCCAACGTTCACTAACGTTCCAAATGGCCGAACTCTTGCCGAGTTCTCCTGAGGTTATGCCAGTTCATTTTTGGAGAAAATAAATTTTGGCTTTTTGAACAATCCTTCAGAAGCTTTTTGTAGAAAGAATATTTTTCAAAAACATGGGTCATTTGTAAAAGAATAGGATAGTTTTGAAAAACATTTTCGGATAGCCTATTTGTCAGTACGATTCGGTGTACAATGTATTCCTAGATTCAATAAAATAAAAATTACATTGCTTAGCAGGAAATACATTTTGAATGGCAAACGGCTTTAGTCTTGAACATTGTTGATAACCATTGTTGAGCAGTATCCAAAACGTCGTAGGTAAACATCTGAGTTGACTTGTAATTATATCGAGACAGAGTTTGATCAATTATTAAAATCAGGTTTGACCATGACCAATGGGCCAACAATCTCTCCCATTTTGATAATTGATAAACCTTGCCGATATAACATCTAAGCTTGGAATCAAATCAAAATAGTAATCAAAAAATTGTTCATAACCTGTATTCACAAAAATGTTAGATCCTTATTTCTCCCCCGTTGTCACTTAGCAAAATAATTGCAAAAGAGAAAGCTCTCCCGCAGTCAATGCATAAGTAACAATCAGTGAAGAAACACAAGAAAAATAAATAATCATGACAGGCATGGTAGAAACAGTAAGAGAAATAGATAGAATATAGAACAACAACATAGGCATGTATTTTGTCTCAGGCAGTTAATAAAGAATGAAGCAACAAAAGATAGATAGTGTTACTATAAACTGAAACAAATAAAGTGCTGAATAATAGACTAAGATGCCAAAACTAAGGCATAATAAAAAACAACCATGTCCATGAATAATCACGTAATAGAAAAAGTACTGATAATAACTAAAAAGAGTACTGATAAAATCTTGGAATGTCGGAGCATTTCCAAGTAAACATAAGACAAAAAGTAACAGTCTCAATAATCTAACATCTCAAAACTCATCATCATCAACATCATCATCATCAGCTGCAGCTCCAACATGTCCAGAAGGACCAGCTCTAGAAGTACCAGCGCTAGAAGTGCGAGAAGTGGCGCCAGTGGTACGATACCAATCATATGTGTTCCCTGGCTGGAACAGAGAGTGTACCGCCTCATCGTCAATGCGGTAGCCAGAAACAGAAGGGTCTCGAGACAGAGAGCTAGCAGAATGACCCGTCTGTACAAACCTCAGATCGGCGAAGGAGTTGGTAATCGCTTAGAACCGAGTCACATCACGGAACTCGTGTTCCCTAGAGGTCTCAACATAAAAAGACTGCAGATCTGATAAGTGCTGGTGGATACCCTCAAATGTCATAGGATAAGAATGAGGAGGAATAGGTGCTGTGGGATCTGTAGGAGTAGGTGCAGGAGGAGTAGGTGCAGGAGGTGGACGAACAGATGCAATGCTGCGACGAGAAAGGTTGAGAAACTTGGGCTCGGGGTCGACAGCACAAGTAGATAAATCAATATCAAATCTCTGAAAAATGCGAGGAATGAGCATCGCATAAGATAGATTACGGTCTCTCCCACGACATCTATCCATCATCTGAATGATAGTCTTAGGGGCATAAAAAGGAATTCCCTTAAGAATATGATAAAGAGCAGAAAGCTCAAGTGCAGTGACATCATCTTTAGAAGTGGATTTTGGAAGTAAGGTGGAATAGATGATGCGATGTAATTCGTAGTTAAACAAGTTCAAGTTATTAGCCTTGAACTTTCCAGGAAGAACGCGTACGGGCGCACAAAGTTCATTCTTGAAACTAACGAGTGTCGTGCCATCGGTGAAATCAAAATCAGTGATGTCATCTAGCGGGGCACCTTCGTTTGGAATACCAAGGATTTCCGCTAACGTGTCATCAGTGAATTCGATATCAATTCCTCCGACACGTGTCCTCGCTGTAAAAGTGTCTAACACGAAATTATAATAGAATAATCTAATGGCATTAGTGGCAATAGAGAATTGTAAGGTGACAAAATATTGTAACCCTAATGCCTCAAAATAAGGACGGTGATCCGGAAAGACAGTCCACTTAATCGATGATCCGGTACAAATAGTACGCATGTTGAAATCAGCGTACCACAATAACGCTTAATCGGAAGTTTTAAAATAAAACTCGTCCGACGAACCATCGTCCGATTGGATCGGAGAAAAGAGGCAATCCGTATGCGGATCAGAAGACGATGCCTCTTCACTGGCATTGGTCTTCTTCCTCTTTAAGGGATTGAACTTAGGCATTCTTTCTCAAAAATTTCAACAAACCCTAAGTATTGAAAAGTGATGGAAATAAGGGATTATACCTTCCAAGAATCGGATATGTTGTAGAGGATGACGATCTCCGCACGAATCCAAAGATTTGATGAGAAACTCCACAAGGATTGGAAGAACAATGAGGGAGAAGATCTAGGGTTTCGGAGGGGCGGATCTGCTGTTATGAGGATGTGGGGAAGTATGAAGAAGAAGAAGGCCTCAGGTTGGTGCTGGTATATATAAACACCCAGCAGAACTCTGGCCGAATTCGGACCGAACTCGGGCCGAATTCGCCTAGGATTGTCTGGCTATATATATATATATATATATATATATATATATATATATATATATATATATATATATATATATATATATATATAAATCAAATAAGACCACATTCTTTTTCATTAATTCGTTTCAAATGCTTAATTCAAAGTTTAGTAATTTTAAATCTCAAAATAATATAATTAATATTATTTACAAATTAATATTCTTTACTTAGCATCTGTCTCAGATTTGCTGTAGGAGTACTGTCCCAGCTAACGGAGGTTCACCGGGGAACTCTTAAATACCGCTTCGCTTCGACCGTAGTCGTGGTGACAGACAGACTCTTTTAGGCTTGTCTCAAAAACAGTTTATGAGTATCGAATAAATAATTAATAAAATAAAATTAATTAATATTATTGATATCTAAAATTCCTAATTCTCGACGTAAATAATTGAAACGATCTTCCGCTAAAGGTTTTGTGAGTATGTCAGCTAATTGATTCTGTGTGTCTATGTATACAAGGTTTATATCTCCATTTTGTTGATGAACTCTAAGAAAATGATGTCGAATCTCGATATGTTTAGTACGAGAATGACATACTAGATTCTTAGTCAAATTAATAGAACTAGTATTATCATAAAAAATGGGTATATATATAAAATGCAATCCATAGTCTTCTAAGGTTTGTTTCATCCATAAAATTTGTGCACAACAACGTCCTGCGGCGATATACTCAGCCTCGATTGTTGATAATGTAACAGAATTTTACTTTTTACTAAACCAAGAGACTAAAGCTTTTCCTAGGAAATGACATGTGCCGCTAGTGCTTTTTTTATCTACTTTGCATCCGACAAAATCAGCATCGAAATAACCGGTTAGGTCAAAAGACGTGATTTTGGGATACCATAAGCCGACAGAAGAAGTGCTTTTAAGGTATCGAAAGATATGCTTAACTGCGCACAGATGTGATTCCTTAGGATTGGCTTGAAAACGAGCACATAAGCAAACACTATACATAATGTCTGGTCGACTGGCAGTTAAATAAAGTAAGCTACCGATCATACCTCGATACTTACGTATGTCGACAGTTTTGCCTTGTTCATCAATATCAAGCTTGGTTGAAGTCGCCATTGGAGTACTAAGTGGCTTTGCTGCTTCCATGTAGAACTTCTTTAGTAGATCTTTTGTGTACTTAGCTTGATTTATGAACGTTCCATTGTTGGTTTGTTTGATTTGCAGTCCGGAAAAGAACTTCAACTCTCCCATCATGCTCATCTCAAGCTCATTCTGCATACATTTTGAGAATTCTTGACAAAGAGATTCATCAGTAGATCCAAAGATAATATCATCTACATAGACTTGAATCAAAAGAATATTATTATTTAAAGACTTTATAAACAAAGTAGTGTCAACCTTTCCCTTTGAAAAACCGTTATCAAGTAGAAAATAGCTTAGACGATCGTACCAAGCACGAGGGGCTTGTTTCAAACCGTATAAAGATTTTTTCAACTTGAAAACATATTCAAGAAATTTAAAATCAGTAAAATCGGGTGGTTGAGCTACATAAACATCTTCTTTTATAAAACTATTTAAAAATACGCTTTTGACATCCATTTAAAATAATTTAAAATTATGAAAACATGCAAATGCACATAACATGTGAATGGATTCTAATCTCACAACTGGGGCATAAGTCTTATCGTAATCGATACCTTCTTCCTGATTGTATCCTTGAGCTACGAGTCGAGCCTTATTACGAGTCACTAAACCATTCTCATTCAGTTTATTTCGGAATACCCATCGGGTGCCAATGACCGGATGATCAATAGGCTTGGGAACACGTTCTCAAACTTGATTCCATTCAAAATGGTTTAATTCCTCTTGCATAGCATCTATCCAAAAATTATCACTACATGCTTCATCAATACTTTTGGGTTCAAACTGCGAGACAAAAGCAACACAAGAAGCTATATCTTTATTAGAGGAGCGAGTACTTACACCCTTGGTAATCTCACCAATTACCAAGTCCTTTGGATGATCAGCCGTGAACTTCAATCTTTTTGGCAGACCCGAAGGTAGCTGGTTCTTGGATCTTCTCTAGGAGGATCAGCTGGTACTTTGCTGGGTACATTGAGATCTTCGTCATTGTCATCGATTGTCGTTTGATTTAGTTCATCAAAGGTGACATTGATTGACTCTTCGATGATCATGGTTCTTTTGTTGAAGACTCTGTATCCTTTACTTTTGCCCGCATAACCTAAAAATATACCTTCATCGGCCTTTTCGTCAAACTTTCCCAAATTATCTTTTGTATTAAGAATAAAGCATTTACAACCAAATATTCTAAAATATGAAACTGATGGAATTCTATCAAACCATAACTCAAATAGAGTCTTCTTCGTTTTAAGTTGAATTAGAACTCTATTGAGAACAAAACAAGCTGTATTGACAGCTTCAGCCCAGAAATACTTGGGTAGACTAAACTGGTTTAACATTACTCTGGCCATTTCGGATAAAGTTCTGTTCTTACGTTCCACAACTCCATTTTGTTGTGGATTCCTAGGGCAGGAGAATTCGTGCACAAAATCGTGTGTGTCACAAAATTGCTCAAACTCTGTATTCTCGAATTTGCCTCCATGATCGCTTCTAAACGAGTGATCATGTAACCTTTCTCATTCCGTACTTTCTTGCAAAAGGTGACAAATTCCGATAATGCATCGTTTTTGCGTGTCAGAAAATATACCCACGTGTATCTAAAAAAATCATCTACAATTACAAAAGCATATAGCTTACCTCCGAGGCTAGCAACTCTGCTAGGACCAAATAAGTCCATATGTAGTAATTGTAGAGGTCTAGTAGTACATACAGCGTTTACTGACTTGAAAGTGGATCGAGTAGCTTTGTTCTTTTTACATTGACTGCATATCGAATCCTTCTTGAATGTAATGTCCGGTAAATCGCGTACTAGTTTCTTCGTGGATAATCTGGAAATAGTATCCATATTTGTATGACCGAGTCTCATATGCCACAGATGACTCTCATCGCTTTTAGCCATTAAACATCTACCTGAAATGTTAGTATCTTCCAACAAATAGAAAACATATATATTGTCTTCTCTAATACCTTCAAATATAATATTACCAGTTGAACTATCAATAATAGTACATTTATCTTTTACGAAGTTAATACCATAACCGTGATCAGCTAAATGGCTTATGCTGAGCAGATTATGTTTTAACTCAGTAACAAGACAAACATCTTTAATCACTGGATAGGGAGCTTTACCAATATCACCAATATTGATTATATATCCTCTTAAATTATTGCCGAAGGCGACGTATCCTTCTTTATTCCTCTTCGACAGTGTTGCGAATAATGAAGCATCACCGGTCATGTGCCGTGAGCAACCGATGTCGAGGATCCATTTGCTCCTAGCATGTGAAGGGCGTCCCACCTACAAAATAATTTGCAGATGAAACTCTTGGTACCCATTTCTTGTAGGGTCCTGACTGGTTAGTTTTCGGTATCCATGCATAAATATTTAGATCTACTAACTTTCTGATTCTATATACAGAAGATATATGACCAATAAGGCCACAATAATGACATTTAGTATGTTGAGTGTTGAAAGATGAGTGGTGTGTATGGTTGGTAGGTTTAGGTTTTCTAGTGTAGAAAAAAGCATACCTATTATCCTGTTTGGGCATAACCTTTTTAGGCAAAGGTTTGATAGGGTTAGGTCTGACAGTGTTAGGTTTGGGAATGTTTCAATTTTTCGGTAAGTGACACGTGTTAGGGTAGGAAGCAGCAGTCTCAGGCTATTTTTCTAACCTAATTTCCAATCTTTTGGAAGTGTCATATAACTTAGTGTAGTCAGAAGTGAGTGCTTCCATTCTGACTTGTGCACTTTGAAGACTTTTCTTCTCTTTAGAAAGTTCTTCTTTCAGTTGGTCAATAACCTTGTCTTTTTCTTCGGATGAAGTAGTCTCGTGTAATAAGAGCTTAATAGAAGAAATCTCACCAGACTCACTAACATTATCTTTAACCTCAGCTAGTAGGTCGATAAGTCTTCCTATTTTATTTTTGTACTCTTTGAGTACCTTCTTAGAGGTCTGATATTTGTTACGCAGTTTCCTGTAATCACTTAATAGTTCACTGAAGGCTTCTCCTAATTGCTCAAAGGTAAAGTCATCATATGTATCAACTATAGGTTCAGAGAGTACCTGATCGGATGCCATAAAGCATACATTTGCAGCATCTTCTGATTGTTCAACTTCTGAGTCGCTGGCTTCACTTTCATGCCATATGCTGGTGTTGGCATACTTCCAAGATGTTGATCTCTTCAGGTTCCCTTTCTCGTATCTGTTGCTCTTCTTGCTTGTTGATGAGTTTGTAGGACAGTCCTTCTTTATGTGTCCTTTCTTCTTGCAGCCGTAGCAGACAGCGACATCTTGATACCAGCTGTTGCCGCTATTATTCTCTTTTGTCTTCTTCTCATATCTCAAGAATCTTTTGAATTTTCTTGCAAGGAGTGCTTGATCTTCAGCATCAGATTCACTGTTGTCTGAATCATCTTCGACAGATCTTCTGTGCTGAGCCTTGAAAGCGATCGTCTTCTCCTATGGTGCTGGCTCTTCAAAGTCTTGTAACTCTAGTTTATGAGTGAGTAGCTTACCCATGAGTACTTCAAGTGTCATGGTAGTGAGGTCGTTTCCTTCAATGATTGCAGTAGCCTTCGGAATCCAGTTCTTTGTAAGTGCTCGCAGGAGTTTGCGAATCTTTTCATGGTTACTGTAATCTTTGCCTAGGGAGGAAAAAGGATTTACAATATCCAAGAATCTTTCGAACATCTGAGTAACTGTTTCTTTGGGCTTCATCTTGAACGCCTCATACTCTTGAGTAAGTCTGCTGACCTTTGATTCTTTGACTTGAGTTGTGCCCTCATGTGTGACTTCAAGAAGTTTTCACACTTCATTTGCAGTTGTGCAGATAGATACCCTGTTAAATTCAGTTCTGTCTAAAGCACAAAATAAAGCGTTAATAGCACGTGCGTAAAGACTGGCCTTTTTCTTTTCTTCCTCTGTATATTTGTCATGGGGTTTTCAGTTAAAACTCCATCAACATTTATACGAGGTGGCTTTTTATAGCCATCAATAACCACAGGACCATAGGTCAAAATCAAGATATTTTAGAAAGAAATTCATACTTATTTTCCAATAGGTGTAATTTTTGTCGTCAAACAGTGGAGGTCTGTTTGTGGCTTGGCCTTCACTTGTGAATTTTACAGTTGCCATGTGTAAAGCTGTGATCTATATAAAATTGAATATAACTGCTGTTTTACCTTGCTTACCTGTATAACCCGCTCTGATACCAATTGTAGGAACGAAATCGTAAAGCAGAATACTCTAGAGGGGGGTGAATAGAGTAGGCAGCGGAATATTGCTAATTAAAACTTGTTAGCAGTTAGATCACAGATATAATAATAATCATAAAAGTAAATGACAGAATTTAAAAAGTGATCAGAATGAAAAAGCAAACACCGAGATTTATACTGGTTTTCCTCTGGTGAGGACTAGTCCAGTCGGAAGAACTCTAGCTTCCAGTTGAATCCACTATTGGAAAATCCTGCAAGTTTTCATACGAAGTCCTTGCAACTTCTACAGACGCGAGCTTTGATACGAAGAACTCGTCTAACTTCAATTGTGAAGAGTTGAATCTTCTATCAAGCCTCTGATTACAATCGCTCTTGAAACTTCTAGACCGTACCGCACTGGCAAATCGACTAGAGGATTGTAACTGGCTTGGGATTTGAAAATAAAAGCTTTTAAGAACTCTTTGGAAGACTGTAAGCTTTAAGAAGAAAGAAGATTGAAAGTGAATTGGTGTTCTGAAATGATTGAAATGCTTCTCTATTTATAGCTTTTTCAAAGACGAATTCGGGCAGAATTCGGACAGAACTCTTTGTAACAACCTGTAACTGAAGGATGACCAAGTTCAAAAATCTAACGTTCACTAACGTTCCAAATGGCCGAACTCTGGCCGAACTCTGGCCGAGTTCTCCTGAGGTTCTGCCAGTTCATTTTTGGAGAAAATAAATTTTGGCTTTTTGAACAATCCTTCAGAAGCTTTTTGTAGAAAGAATATTTTTCAAAAACATGGGTCATTTGTAAAAGAATAGGATGGTTTTAAAAAAATTTTTTGGATAGCCTATTTACCAGTACGATTCGGTGTACAATGTATTCCTAGACTCAATAAAATGAAAATTACATTGCTTAGCAGGAAATACATTCTGAATGGCAAACGGCTTCAGTCTTGAACATTATTGATAACCATTGTTGAGCAGTGTCCAAAATGTCGTAGGTAAACATCTAAATTGACTTGTAATTATATCGAGACAGAGTTTGATCAATTATTAAATCAGGTTTGACCATGACTAATGGGCCGACAGTTCCTTTGTTCACAATTCACCAGTATGCTGATATACTGACCCACCATCAGTCTGCATGCAGGTGCATTATGCATCGAGAAGGATAGTCCGAAGCGATAGCCTGAGCCTCATCCTCAGGAGCCAGAAATCAGAAGAGATGCCAAGATATGCCATCTGTTGCAAGAGTTGATTTTGTATATAAAGGGATGTAATGTATGGGAACGGGATCTTTATAATCTGTAAAGTTCTGAGAGAATGTAACATTATATCAGAGAGAATCGAGAGCTTGTAATCTGTTCAAATGAATCAATAAAGAGAATTGTTTCTTGTTACCATTGTGTTCAATGCTTGTGTTCTGAAATATGTCCGCTGCTGCTTCAATTATCTGCGATACGTTCCGCTGCGTATTGTCAACCTTGTCTATCTTGTCTCGCTTCAGGTCTTGGCCTTGTGCAACCGCAACTTAGGCTTGCACGGCATCATGCCTTAGCGAGGATGAACGGTCCCAAAGAGCCCGAAGCGAGGACGAAACGACTCTGCGGGATCGGGGCGTGACAGAATGGTATCAGAGCAACACGATCCTCTGGCCAATTTTGATTCAATTGAATTAATACATGTTCCTCCGATTGAGAATTCCTTGCCTGCTTGATATCATCAATGAGATGAACGTTCCATACAATAAGTCCGTAAATATTTTTTTGATGCCGGCATATGTTTTTATCGATTTGATTGATTGAGATTGAAATGCTTGATTGAACAAGAGTTTTGATATGATCTGAATTATGATTTTATGGATTGATGATGGCAAAGGATGAGGACTATCGCTGCTAAGGATATCGTAAGTTTCTCCTTAAGTTTCGAGGACGAAACTTCTTTTTAGTGGGTAATTATGTAGTGTCCCGCTCTGCGAAGGCACTAGATAGACAGAAAGATCGGATTACTGGCTCTACAACAGAAGACGATAGTCCGAAGCGATAGGCTGAGCCTCATCCTCAGAGAGAATCGAGAGCTTGTAATCTGTTCAAATGAATCAATAAAGAGAATTGTTTCTTGTTACCATTGTGTTCAATGCTTGTGTTCTGAATATGTCCGCTGCTGCTTCAATTATCTGCGATACGTTCCGATGCGTATTGTCAACCTTGTCTATCTTGTCTTGCTTCAGGTCTTGGCCTTGTACAAGCGCAACTTAGGCTTGCATGGCATCACGCCTTAGCGAGGACGAACGGTCCTAAAGAGCCCGAAGCGAGGACGAAGGACTCTGCGGGATCGGTGTGTCACACTACGGGTCACTATCATGTAAGCAAAGAAGGGACATATTCTAGAGTGCACCACGGCGGGTCACTATCATGTAAAGCAAGAAAAGTCATAAATTATAAGTGCACCACAATGGATCGCTATAAAAAAATTCTAAACATGACATAGATTGTAAAGTACAATAAATCCGAAAAAGCATATAAATACATCATATCACATGAGAAATATTTGAAATGAAAGACATATCCTGACATGTGAGAGGGGATAAGTAGAAGTAACTAATTGGCATAAAATAATAATTGAATCTGTGCTAGTGTTAGATGTACAAAGGGTGTACAATCATTTTCTAACTATACAAGATCATCAAATCATGTGAAAAAATTTATTGCAGTCGAAGAAAACTTCAAAACGTCAAGTACAAAAATCATGCCAAAAGGTCAAAACTATGATTAAAATTATCGATCGCATATGAACTCCAATTGAAGTGAAACAAGAAGATTCTTGAAGCCAAGACAAAGATCTATACTTACACTAAGGGCCATGGGAACGAGGATGGATAAAAGTTACAAGAATTGTCCTGACAAAAAACGACACAAGGGGTCAAAAGGGGTGCCATGGACAGCATGCGCCCAGGGGCAGAGCATGCGCCCAAGAGATGGTATGCGCACAAGGGATGGCATGCGCCCAGGAAGTCATGCGCCTAGAGTTGTATGTGCCCAGTTAGCATGCGCCTAAGAGAATGGCATGCGCCAGAAGAGCATACGCCCATGACTATGCGCCTAAGGGCAGCGTCTAAGGAGAGCATGTGCCCACATGCTAGGGACATGGTGCACTTGGAAAGAAAGTAAGGAAACTATCTTCCAAGACTCAGTAGGCGCATGAAAAGGACTATACGCCCAAGCAGGGGAGCTTTGGGCCTTAGACTAATGCCAGAGCCTATGCGCCTAAGCAGGGAAGGCCTTGGACGCATAATAAGAGCTATGCGCCCTAAGCAAGAAGAAGTGTGGCTTGGGCGCATATTGATGGCTATGCGTCCAGCACTGCTCATCTTCTCCAATCCGATAACATGAGTTCATGAAACCCATGAACTTCCCAAGTTCATAAATCACTCAAAACAATTCGAAATCCGGATTTTCAAAGGTCCATTTTGGGTAAAATCAAATTCTCTACAACATAGAATAATCAAAACTTGAAAATAATAAAGTTTGGTAGATCAAAACCCAAGAATTTCAAAAGTAAAGTAAACTTAGATCTATAAGAAATTATCCACCAAATCAAAAATGCTAAGTACTAAAGAGGCTTATAATCACGTAAGGAAGAGTTTAGAACAAGCAAAATAACATTTGTCCAACATTTGGCAAGATGTACTTGACTTAGGTTGGAGGAGAAAATGAAAAGGAAGAAGATGAAGAGAAATGAAATAATGAGGGGAGAGAGAGAGAAGTTTGGGTTTTATACAAAACCATCTCACCTCAAACCAACTAAACCAAACCAAGCCAAACAAAGTTGAACCAAACCAAATTAAACCAAGTCAAAATTAAATCAAAGCAAGGCTAAGAAAGACAAGTCAAAACACGGGTCACCTAACAAAGGCCCAAATTTCCTATACTACACTGAAAATACGTATACAGAAAATGAAGTGACAGGCATGCCGTCGGCATACAATGGTACACTGGCGATATGCCGATCAAGGAGAAAATCTATAAGTTGGAAAAAAATTAAAGCGTTCTGAAAATCAAGAAAATACAAAACACAATACAAAATACGTATTCGTATATAAATACCGATACAGTGAGACGAGTCTCACAAAAGTGGTTGATCTCATTTCAAAACCACTGCTTATCAATTGTGACAACACCTCTGCGGTTGCATTTGCTAACAACAATAAAACCGGAAGTCGATCGAAATACATTGACATCAAGTTCCTTAAGACTAAAGATCGAGTTCGTAATCACATTGTTAAGTTTGAACACACAAGAACATAGTTCATGATTGCTGATCCATTGACTAAAGCTATACCAGTCATTCCATTTAAGGGTCATGTAAGGAACATGGGACTCATTAATGATTAAGTGTTTGTTGTATTTTGTCTAGACATATTTTGATGTTGTTAGTATTTTATTTCATGACAAATAAAGTGTACACATTATGTAAGTCATGAGATTAAATGCTATTTGAGCATATAAAGTGTGACTCAATTATTTGTACATATATATATATGAAGCTTCTCACAAGTTAATTATTTTGCTTATTCAAATTGCAACAAATTTTGGCCATAAAGTATAGTTGCAATATTATTGTTAAAACAATGAAGGAATATTTGAGTCTAGTGGGAGAATGTTAGAAATAATAGACTTTAAATATTTGTTGTGTTGAATAGCAAAAGTAATTGAATGTTGAATTAGACTACATGGGTAGTTATTAACATAGGCTACATGGATAGTTATTAACATGGACTACATGGGTAGTTTTAATAACTACATTGAGTAGTTATGGACTCTTTCATGGTAGGAGTCCTATAAAGAGAGTCACTTGTCCATACACAAAAGATATATTTTTCAAGTTCCGTGAACAAAAAATTCCATCATATAGTTTGTGGAGTGGACAAGGAAGAAAATCACTAGCATTCATTCTGCAATGGAAGAAGCTATGTACTTTTCATTTTTGTACTTTTTATTTTAATTCAATCTCCTTTTGGTATGTAAATGAGAATTACAATTGGTTTTTCATACTTTATAGAAATTCTTACAATTGGGACTCCAGATTTTATTATTTTTTGTTAGTTGTCTTCTCTTAATTTCTCCCATTTGGAGTTTATTCTCCTTCGTATTTATGGTTTTTTTCCTCTTCTTCGATATAAGTGTTTTGAAGAGAAAAAATCCACTATTTTCGGTACAACATTCTTGAATCGTATGGTGGTTTCTCTTTTGGGTGACGAGGTTTCTGTCGGGGCATTTGTATTCTTGACATATAGAGAACTTGTTCTCTATATGCTTAGTGAAGTTTTAGTCCCACATCGAAATGCATCATGTGGTATCTCAACATATATAGGCTTCTATGTATTGTTGGGATGTGCACAAGGGTGGTGACCCAAAGGTGGGAACCATGTGGGTGATTTTACTAAGAGGTAAGAATAAGGCTCCAAGGTAAGCTTCTAGCTTTTTGCTCTTGGAAAATTTATTTCCATGGGAGCTAAGCCCCATAGGGGCTTAGCGACTCGGACTCGGACTCGGGCTCGGACTCGGAAGGGCTCATGAGGCGTAATGTTGCATTTTGTTGGCGTACTTTGCACTTAGCACATCAGCATCGTCGTTAGGCGCATAGTGCGCTTAAGTTGCGCTCGTTGCACGAGCCACTTACGCGACCATGTTACGCGGCCCATTACGCGAGCCCAGTTATGCAGCCCAGTACGCACAGTGTGCGTAGTGTGCGCAGCGTGCACAGCGTACGTACGTAGAGTACGTAGTGTGTGCAGTGTACGCAGCGTATAGCGTACGTAGAGTGCGTAGTGTGCACAGTTGCGTAAAATGGCTGTGTGCGTAAAGTGCAAGTTATGCTGGTTACGAGTGGCGCAACTTGCGGCAGAACGTGTCTTTACATGTTCTGAGCGGTTGCTCCATGTTCGGGGTGGTTATTACCACGTCAGTAACATTGTGCTAACCGGCAGTTGTTGCAGGGGCCTATATAAGGTCTCCTCCTTCTCTCTCACAGTTGGGAACTAATACACAAGTAGTAGACAAAAGTTTACAAGTTTTTAGAAGCTGTGAGAGAGAAAAGAGGTATTGTACCAGCGTTGAGTTTTGCACGGAGTTCGTATTCATCCGAGGAGTCAGAAGAGGAAGAGTGTTCCAAGTTCTCCGACGAACTTGCTGTTCCTGGAAGCTATTCGTGTAGGGCGAATAAAGCTTTAAGCAACGGTGATCATTCACCCCAGGAGTTTTTCCATCTTTCGTGTCACCTTCTTCGTTTATCAGAATTTTATTAGCGCACCTTCGGTAAAGTGTTTGCGTTGGTAGAAATCTGTGCACCATCTGTGAAGTGTTGCAATTTTCGTTTATCAGAATTCTATTAGTGCACCTTCGATGAAGTGTTCGGGTTGGTAGAAATCTATGCACCTTCTGTGAAGTGTTGTATTAGTGGAATTTTCTGTTACATACCTTCTGTGAAGTGTTACGTAATAACGATTATTTTTACAATTGTTACGAATTCTTAGTTTTCCATCAAAAAATTGTGCCCCGGCTTTAACAATCTCAAAGCTTTATTGCTACGATGGAAAACGTTAATATTTCACTCTTTAATTCTGACTTTTGTAAGTTAGAAAAGTTTGATGGAGAACATTACCAAGTCTGGAAGAGGAAGGTTTATCTCACCCTTCAACTCAAAGATGTAGATCACGTGCTTCTGGAGGAAGAACCTACTGTTCCAGATGTTGGTCTGCTGCCGCAATCATCGCGACTACTAAACTTCAAGCAAAATGGAGAAGGAAAAATAGTATTTGCAGGCTGCTTATTCTAAATGCTATAGAAGATTCTTTGCAGAATCCTATTCTAAGAAGACTATCGCTAGAGACATATGGAGTCTCTAGAAAAACTCTACGAAGAAGACAAGAACCGCAGTAAAATCTTTGTATTGAAAGATATCACAAGTGTTTTTTGAGGACGAAAAGTATATGCTGTCGCAGGTAAAGGAGTTCCTGAAACTGCGACAGAAGCTGGAAGACGAGGCGATGTCCCTCTCCGATAATTTTGTTGTTGGAGGGATTGTCTGAAAGCTCCCCGCTGGATGGAGCAAGTTCTATGCAAACATGCATAGGAAGAAGCTGGAGATCACCCTTGAAGATCTCCTACAGGAAATATATTGAGGACCAGATGCGGGCTCAACTGAAGGTGGACGCACTGTCCAAGCAATTGGCTAACGCCAATCTGGTGCATTCAAGGGAACCAAGGGAAAGCATGTGGCTTCCCAAAGTAAGAAGAAGGACCTTGACAATCTAAAAGTCAAGGGTACTTCAATGAAAGAAGAAGCCAAAGTCACACTTGGCTTGCTTCAAGTGTGGCAAGAAGGGCCACTTTAAGAATGAGTGCAAAGCAAAAGCCAAGCAATCGGAGCAAAGAGAGCCTAGTAAGGTAACTATGATCACTGATGTTGTTGCTATGATTGCGCAGGTTGATGCGGTAGGAACTGATGCTAATGGTGGGTAGACACTGGAGCCACCTGCCATGTTTGCTCTAGTAAGGAGTGGTTCACCACCTACACCCCTACTTATGATGTGGCTATGGTGGCGAATCAGGCACAAACTGAAGTGCTTGGAATCGGGACAGAGGTATTGAAGCTGACTTCTGGCAAGTCTCTGACGCTTCAAGGCATGAAAGATGTACCTGCTATCGCCAAGAATCTGATCTCAGGAGGCCTAGTCTGTAAAGCAGGCCTCAGGATGGACATCAATGCTGGCCAGATGGTGATGTCTATCAGGAAACATATTTCGGAAAAGCTTTTTATACCGAAGGAATGTTCAAAATTCAGCTTGTAAATCAGTCCAATGTAATTAATGAAGTCACTCCTTCTGCTTATACTCTTGAGTTGTGGCATAATAGGCTAGACATGTTCATTGTAAACGAATAAACAGAATGTCTAGTCTAGGACTTATCTACAAGTGTGGAGGTAAGGTAGAGAAATGTGAAGTTTGTGCTCAAACGAAGATCACAAGGAAACCCTTTCCTCAGGTTAATCGAAGTACAGATCTTCTGAGTTGGTACACTCCGATATCTGTGACTTCAAACAGTTCTCTACAAAGGCCGGAATGAGTATTTCATAACCTTCATCGATGACTTCTCAAAGTATGCATTCGTCTACTTGCTGAAGGCTAAAGACGAAGCATTTGAGAAGTTCAAGGAGTTCAGAGCCGAAGCTGAGCGGTAGACTGGACAACAACTCAAAAGAACAAGAAGTGATCGAGGTGGAGAGTATAGGTCTCATGAATTTGTATCGTTCTGCAAAGAATATGGAATTGTTAATGAGATTACGCTCCGTACTCTCCTCAATCAAACGAGTAGTAGAGAGGAAGAACAAAATTAACTGAAATAATTAACTCAATGTTGTTGACTGCTGGTCTTCCTAAGTGCTACTGGGGAGAAGCTGCATTGACGACCACTTTTATTCTGAATAGGGTGCCTCATGCAACTTCTGATATTACTCCTCATGAACTCTGGTTCAAAGTCAGACCTAACTTGAATGTCATTCGAGTGTGGGGGTGTCTGGCATATGTCAAGCTTCCAGATCTGAAGTTTCAGAAGCTTGGGACAAGGACTACTAAGACGATCTTATTGGGGTATGCCGAGAAGAGTGATGCTCGGAGATTTCTTGATATTGAGTCAAATTATATCATTGAATCTCGCGACACAGAATATTTTGAAGACAAATTTGCAAGGCACAAGAATATTGTTCTTGCGGATGTACCGGAGAACAATGAGGGTGCACAGCAAACTGAAGTCTTCAATGAAGATGTGGTCCAAGAAGATGTTGAAACAACGATTGAACCAGAACAAGCTGAGCCGTCAGCTAAGCGTGTGAGGAGGCCAAAGGACTTCGGAAGTACTTTGTCACCTGTCATGTGGAAGCAGATCCGCTTACCTATGATGAGGCGATGAAGACCAGATACGCAATTTTCTGGAAGGAGGCGATTGACAATGAAATTGATTCTATCACCTCAAATAACACTTGGGTGTTGGTTGATCTTCCTGAAGGAGCGAAACCATCGATGCAAATGGATCTTCAAGAAGAAGATGAAAGCAGACGGAACTATTGACAAGTTCGGCTAGGTTGGTAGCCAAGGGATTTTCTCAAAAGCAGGGAATCGACTACTTTGACACGTATGCTCCAGTAGCCCGGATGACCATCAGAATGTTGATTGCTCTCACAGCGATACATAAGATGGTGATACATCAGATGGATGTGAAAACGGCTTTCCTAAATGGCGAGCTGACCGAAAAGATTTATATGCAACAACCAGAGGGATTTGTCATCAAGATCTTGAAGACAAAGTCTGCAAGTTGGTAAATTTTGTACGGTCTTAAACAAGCTCCCAAGATGTGGCATGAGAAATTTAACAAGGTTATAAGGTCAAATGGCTACATGGTCAGCAAACGGACAAGTGTGTTTATACGAATTCGTTGATGGAAAAGGTGTGATCGTTTGTCTGTGTGGATGACATCTTATCCTAGGTACGGATATGAGCTGTGTCACGGAGACAAAGAGGTTCATCTCGAGCAAGTTCAGTATGAAGGACTTGGGGGAAGCTGATGATCTTAGGGATCAACATCATCCAGACAGACACTGGACCAGCGCTGTCACAGTCTCATTATATTGAGAAGATGATCACTCGTTATAGGTATCGGATCTTTCAGGGATCGATACACCATGCAGGTGTGATCTGAAGCTGAAGCCTAATTCAGGGGAAAGCGTCAGGCAGCTGAAGTGCAAGCGTAATCGGGAGTTTGATGTATGCTACTACTGCCATAAGGCCTGACATAGCTTTCGCCGTGGGAATGCTGAGTCGTTTCACGAGAAACCCTGGTGTTGAACACTGGAAAGCTATGAAACGGGTTATGAGATATCTTAAGAAGACTCAACATATGCACTGTACTACAATGGAGATCTGCAGGTAGTGGAAGGCTTCAGTGATGCTAGCTGGTGCTCAGATTTGGAGAGCGAGAGGTCCACAGGTGGATATATTTCACAATAGGTGGAGCTGCTATATCATGAAATCAAAGAAGCAGACAATGCTCTCACGGTCATCCATGGAATCTGAGTTCTTTGCACTTGACACCGCAACCGAGGAAGCAGAATGGCTTCGGGAGCTCATGTATGATCTTCAGTGGTTGGGGCAAATACCGACAATACGATATACTGCGACAACCAGGCGACTGCGAGGTGACATAAAATACCTTTTCAACGGAAAGAAGAGGACCGTACGGTTAAAGCACAAGGCAGTACACGATCTTATTAAGAGAGGTGTAATTGCAGTGATTGATGTTCGGAGTCAAGAAAATCTGGCGGATCCGTTCACCAAGGGCCTTAGGCGCCAGCTGGTCGATGACTCAGCATGTAAAATGGACTTGAAGGCATTCTGATATTAGTTATTGTATTCCTACCATAAAGTTTTATGCTATTAGTTCAAAGATTTATCTACTAGGCATCTAGCTTTTGGTTCAAGGAAGGACATTAACTGGAAGAATATCAGAACGGTGGGTACATGTTCTATTGGGCATGGAGAGGTTACGGACCTATAACCACTGTTGTCTACTATTATTTTCTACAGAAATCGGTTCCTATGTGAAGGTTGGCTTAATTGCCTTAATGAGTTCTCAGGCAGAGTGAATGCCTGGTGTGCTTTACAGGAAGCACAGTAGAGCAGCACTACAAGGAGTGAAACTCCATGCTATAGTGGGGTGACTCCACGATGAGGTTCCTATATGTGGGTGCTGCCCAGGAATAGGATAAAGCTCGACTTTGTAGGCCAAGTCACAGCGTAGCACCACAAATAGGCAGTTAGCCTAATGTGTATGTTAAAAATAAAGAGGGATGTAGTCAGCACTACAAAGAGGAGGAGTTCCTCATGTTACAGTGGCACGACACCATGATGAGGTACCCGGTTAGGGATAAAGCCTCGGCCTTGTAAGCTATGTCGTTGCGGCGTAACACCACAAGGGAGCCTAAGGCTTTATGCTGGGTAGTTTGGCACTACAAAGAGGCAGTTGTCTCATGCTACAGTAGTATGACACTACAAAGGTTCCCAGATATTGGGTGATTCCCAGGGAGGGGTAATGCCTTGGCTTCGGGCCATGTCATAGCGGCGTAGCACCGCAAGGGGAGCGTAAAGCGTTCCATGTCATGTCTCTTTATAATGAACTCACCTACAGTGTATGGACAGAGATATCAGGCCGTCTCTTGAGGGTAAACTTATAGACGCCCAAAAGTATACACTGAAACCAGGCTGGCACATGGCCTTTAATGTGTATAGCCAGAAGCACATGTGACCACATTATGTGAGTGGTAACAACTTCAGCTATGGTGCAGAATTCAAGGCTTAGTCCTATCTTGTATTATAGTCTGTTATTTAACCCATGCGGGAAGATTCAAGTCATCACGACATCTCTCCTAATGTATGATTGAC
>JANAVB010016791.1:0-40823 GCA_029216955.1 Iris pallida | reverse complement strand
CCACCCCCCAAGTCTCAACCTCTCTGCTAATAGAGCCTCCACGGTCCACCCTAACTCGTCTCTGTTAGATGAACTAGCAATCCACTACGCTCATATTTTGAGTTCCTACTGGAAATGTCTCTAGTAGCTCAAGGAGATAAACTCGGAATCCGAGCTCCCCGATGTCGTCAGACCTGGAGACTTCGATGTCGCTGCCAATCTCACTCGCCATCAATTTTTTTGGAGTCAATGACAGGGGCAACCAAATCCAGCTCCGACTAGGGCAACCCAATCCTTTGGGCCGGCCCTGGTAATGGGAGAAGTGCAACTTAGGTTTGAGGTTCACAATAGCTCTAGTCATTTATTTATTTATGTTAAAACAGTTTTAAGTTCAATCTAGCAAACTGCTAACTGAACGGTAAGCAGTGTCCATCCTAGCCCTATCCATCTCTTGGTGCTCCGTACGCAGGAAGTTCACAAACACTTCTCGATTGTTTGTCAACCAAACCATGGTGCAGAATGACTACTTGTAGTGTGCTAACAAAAATGTCCAAGGACTGTTTTATCTATCTAGACTGTTTCAAAATACGAATTCTGATACAGAAACTAACTATCTAGTTGAAAATCAAGAGATAGTTCTAAAGAAGGTTTGTTTTTCTAGGTAAATTTTATCTATATCTAGACTAGTAAGTGCAATTGGAAGTTCTTTATTGTATATATCTAGATTTTAATGTGTTAGTGACTGATGGTAGATTTTTGGGATTCAAACAGATGTTACCTATAAGTAGTACATATATGTTCTCCTAAGACTAAATCAATAGGAGCCAATTTTGAGTTATGTCATATTTGTTGTCGTCGGCTTAGTGCTGCAGTATCTGGAGAACTGGAAGGCAGAAAAAATATGTGAACATAGAGAGAAATAACTGGTATGATCCTTTTCATTTAGTTCGTATTATTCTTTATATTCATCTCAAAAGAAAATATTGTTCTTCAGAACTGGTATGTGGTCGTACATTATTGGATGTCAAAAAAGTCTTAAAAGGAAAATAAGAATTGACATCTAATAATGCATTGTCAATCAGTGTGACTATGCAGTATGTCAAGAGAAGTGTGTCCCATAGCATTATTGTTAAACTTATACTGCATAGTGCATAATTTACCTGACAGGGCTACACATGTTCTTCTTCTTCTTTTTGCTAGATTGAAGTTGGATCTTCTTGGGATGTCATTTACTCCGGTTCGGGTCTTCCTTCCAAATCTCACCAAAAATGGATGGGTGATGATTCAGAGGACAGATATGGAGGTCGAGTTTAAATTTGGAAGAAATATTAAACGCGTTACTGTTTTCTTATGAGAGTATGTTGTGTTTACATTCCTAAGGCTGCCCTTATTGTTGTGACCATGGTGCCTCCATATGTTGAGGATGATGCTGATGGTGCCAACAGTTCCAAATGCATATATTAGTACTTGTTTCATGAATGCCCAGATTTTGCAGGCTTAGGCTAAATCAAAGCTTTCTTTTTCTGCGTATGGGGTTGGGAGCAAGGTTCACAGTATCAGTATCGGACCACTCCTATGAGTATCGGTATCGGTGTTATTGGTAGTATCGGCAGTTTTGGATATGGGTGAGTATTCGGTTTATTCGGTTCCAACCGAACCGAATAACTGAAAATCGAGTTGGACCGAAACCAAATAAGCAAAACCGAAACCAAACCGAACCGAATTAAATTGGTTCGATTTTCGGTTTATTCGGTTTTTGGATTTATTTGTGTGTTTTTTTAATATATATAATAACCAAATATACCTAGATATATTTATTATATACCTATAGTATATATATATATATTTAGTATATACCTCTCTCTCTCTCTCTCTCTCTCTCTCTCTCTCTCTCTCTCTATATATATATATATATATATATATATATATATATATATATATATATATATAAACTAAATTTTCTTATTCGGTTTTCGGTTTTTGACCGAAACCGAAACCGAATAAGAAAATTGAGTATTTTCAAAATCAAAACCGAACCGATTTTTTTAAAAATCGAAACGAATCTCTTATTCGGTTCGGTTCGGCTCGGTTTTCGGTTCAAAACCGAATAATGCTCACCCCTAGTTTTGGATTGGAGTATCGAATTTTTTGGTATCGAAAAACAAATAGTTATTTATAAATTATTAACGTTTAAAAATATATATTATATACATTTAGGCATAATATTAAGTATTTCCAGTGTTATTTATTGGTAGTATCTTCTTCTTTTTATTTCTATTTCTACACATTGAAGTACTTTTTAAAAGTATAAAGTGAAGTTTAATATGTAATTTTTAATACAGAGATTTATGTGGTTGTTTGCACTTTTTAAGTGCACTCCCAACATCTATTTCTAAATAACGTGGCTACATATTCTGCGGTTGATTTTCAGTTCAATTTGAAATGACTAACCTTTTATTTCAAGAATAATGTTATTTGTCCCTCCAAACAATTCCTTCTTACGTGGCAGCTGATGTGGCATATTGATGTAGCAGCTGACATGTCAAATTTTAAATTTAAAATTAACATTAATATTAATATTAACATTAACATTAATATTAATATTAATATTAATATTAATATTAACATTAACATTAGCAATAATAATAACATTAGTATTAAAATTAATATTAATATTAACATTAACAATAATATTAATATTAATATTAACGTTAACATTAACATTAATATTAACATATAAAAAATTGGATAATTAATTTTTTGGTTAAAATTTGTCATTCCAGATGTCATGTTAAATGACACATAATATTATTCCGACTTGATCCATTCGAAACGGGTCCGAACCGGCCAATCCGAGGATCCAAACGGGTCCAAAAAAAGTTTAAAAAAAATCTAGAATGGTAACATTTACATATGTTATATTATCTATAAGAACAAAACAAGTCTAATGTCTTCCCAAATTTTTAGAATTTGTTTACTAAACAAGGATATGTTATATTATCTATAGACTATAGTAACAAGTTAACAACAAATTCCAAAAATTGATAAAAAAAAATACCCCTAGAAACGGGTCGGATCGGGGCTCCGTTTATTTTGAAAATAGGACCCGTGTCGTCCCGTTAATATCGCACGACCCGTCTCGTTCCGTTTAAATTCCAAATTTTAGGAACCGACTTGTTTGGATATTTTACGGTTCGGACCGGATCGGAGCCGCGGATCCGGAAACCGTATGCCCACCCCAAATCCAAAAGGCTTCTTCCTCTCCATAAGCATGCTTGCTACCTAATCTTTTCTCATATACTAATCTTTTCTCGTTATATATGAGAGGAGAAATTGTTATGTCTCTATTCGTACAAACTTGATTATAGAACATCTGGTTTAGAGGAGTTTAAATTGTCAGCATTGCAGTAGATCAATTTTTTTTTTTTTACGGCTATCAAGTTACAAGTTGCAACTTTGTAATGGTTATGGTCTGTTGCACCACGTATAGTAGTATAGCAGGGCCGACCCGGGGGTAAGCCGAACAAGTCTTGAGGCTTTGGCAACCCCTCTCTGCTAGGACAACCCTCTAGGCTCAGCATGACCCACCAAAGGTCAGGGTCACGGATGACCACCAAGACCAGCTGACAATAAAGATAAAAAAACAACCAAAATTAACTCCAGGTTATGACAACCTAACCCTCCGTGCCGGTCATGAGCAGTAGTAGTGGTAGTAGTTTTTACACATGAAGAAGCTTCAGTGATCAGGAGTGATGTGAAAGATACCATCTTCCATCAATTTCTCGGTAAGATCTATATGTACAATTCAAAGTCCGTCTTCGACTGATCCAACACCTTTGTCCTGAAAAAAACACAAAACACATGAAATCTCAAGTCTTCGTCTCCCTCTCTCTCATGGAAAAAGCACCGGCCATGCATGTTTGTCAAACTCTTTCCAAGTCAAGCATGTATTCTATGGAAAATTTGGCCAACATATTTAAAATGCATAGTCCCTTTTTGCTCAGAAGCAGTCTTCTTTCTTCTACCCCTTAATTATTGGCTATAAATAGCTTAAGCTACCGAACATGTCATGCAAACAAACACTTCTTAATTTCTCTTCTACACACACCAACAGCCTTCCATGGAGGTACTAATTCCTACTGTAGTACTCTTTATAGCTATCCAACTCATATTACTCTTCCTTTATCCCCTGCAGCCGGCGATGTCGATGCCACACAACAACTTCACCGACCTCGAGTCACTGCTTGCCTTCAAAGCTAGCGTCGCCGATCCTCATGGCCTTCTAGCAACCAACTGGACCGCCAATGCCTCCTTCTGCAGCTGGAACGGCGTTCGCTGCAGCCACAGGCGACAACGAGTTGTTGCTCTCGAGCTTCCGGACTTCTTCCTCGGAGGCTCCATCTCCCCTCACATCGCCAACCTTTCCTTCCTCTCTCATCTTAACCTCAGCAATAACGCTCTCACTGGTCCCATTCCAGGTGCCATTGGCCGCTTGCCGCGGCTTGCCCATCTCTCCCTAAAAAATAACTCCCTCTCTGGTCCAATCCCTCTCACCATCTTCAACATGTCCTCACTGGTTGAAGTCTCCTTGTCATACAACAACTTGTCAGGTTCTCTCCCCTCAGACACTGATCCTCCTTTTATGCTTCCTCGGCTCCAATGGATGTCTCTCTCAAAGAATCATCTGACTGGCAGCATCATGCCCAACTTTGCTCGGTGCTCTCAACTCCAGGTCCTGAGTTTGAGTTATAACAATTTCAGTGGGAGCATACCACCTGAGCTTGGAAATATTACGGGACTCAATATCTTGTACCTTGGATCAAACCAACTCACTGGAACGATCCCTGCTTCCATAGGCAAACTCTCGAAGCTCAACGTACTCGATCTAGGTGAAAATTATCTTCAAGGAGCAATTCCTGAGGAGTTGGGGAATCTTCTTGATGTCCAATATCTAGGCCTATACAAGAACAGCCTGACCGGTTCGATACCAATGGCCCTCTTGAATGCTTCGAAGATCCACACCCTCCTTCTCGCTCAAAACAATCTAACTGGATCCATACCTGCTACACTTGGAGTATCTTGGCCCCAACTTGAAATTCTGTATATTGCTACAAACCAGCTAACTGGAAGACTCGATTTTATCAACTCTCTTTCCAACTGCAGGAATTTACGACGTTTGATACTGTCAGAAAATAAGATATCCGACTTCCTTCCGGATTCCTTGGGAAATCTCTCAACCAGTTTGAAATACCTTGACCTGAATAGCAACTATATTAAGGGAAGAATCCCTAGCACAATTGGCAACTTAAGTGGCCTTATCGATTTAGACCTGGGGCGAAATGAGCTTATAGGAGAAATACCTTCAGAGTTTTCAAGGCTGAAAGGCCTACAAGGAATGTCCCTACGTAATAACAGATTAAGTGGGTACATACCTCCTGATCTCGGTTTAATGACAGGTTTAAATACCTTGTCCCTCCAAGAAAATGCATTATCGGGTACAATACCATATTCACTGGGTAATATCAGCGGACTGCAAAGATTGTCATTGGCTGCTAATGGATTGTTCTCCAGCATCCCTGATAGCTTGTGGAGCTTGAGTGGTCTCCTCATACTAAATTTATCAGGCAACGCTCTAGATGGCTCCCTTTCTCAACAGATGGACAATTTGAAGTTCTTAGACACGTTGGACCTATCGAAGAATCGCTTCTCAGGTAACATCTCAAGTGTTTTAGGGAACCTCCAAATGATTACATATCTAGATCTTTCCAACAATTCCTTTGATGGTCAAATTCCTAGCTCACTAGATCGATTGGTCATTAGTATTGGATATATGAACCTATCATATAATAGAATCTTAGGCACCATACCCAAATCCTTCACCAATCTTGGTAAGCTTTACAGTCTTGACCTCTCCTTCAATAAACTCCAAGGCCTAATTCCTGAAGGTGGGGTGTTCTCAAATAGTAGCATCGTATCTTTGGAAGGGAATCCAGCACTCTGTGGTGCACTTAAACTCGGCTTTTCACCATGTCCTCCTCCTTCCAACTCAAAGAGCAACCTCCATTTGCTTAAATATATCCTCCCTCCAATTGTTCTCGTTGTTCTTCTACTATCTTGTTTCTGTACTCGGCTACTATTTCGTAGATGGGGTAAAAAACTGAAGCTCCCATCCGAAGATGCATCATTGAATACCATTAGAGTGATTTCGTACCGTGAGCTAGTCCGCGCCACTGACAATTTCAGCAAAGCCAATCTAGTGGGAAGGGGAAGCTTCAGCTCAGTTTTTAAAGCATACCTTGATGATGGGTTGATTACAGCAGTAAAGGTCCTGAATTCGGAAAATCAGTCAGCCTTGAGAAGCTTTGATGCAGAATATTGTGTTCTGAGCAAGATTCGTCACAGAAATCTTGTCAGGATCATCAGCATGTGTTCTAACTTGGATTTCAAGGCTTTGGTACTCCAGTTCATGCCAAACGGGAGCCTTGAGCAATGGCTGCACTCGCACAGCTACTACTTGAATCTACTTCAGAGGATAAATGTAATGGTGGACGTGTCGTTAGCATTTGAGTACCTTCACCATTATCATCCTCATGTTGTGGTGCACCGCGATCTGAAGCCGAGCAACGTGTTGTTGGATGAAAACATGACGGCTCATGTTAGCGACTTTGGAATCTCCAAACTTTTTCTTGGTGACAGTCAGTCTATATTGTCTGCTACCTCACCAGGGACCTTAGGCTATATGGCTCCAGGTAATTCTATCACTTAATGATTTTATGTATGCTAGCTGTTAGCAACCAGTTTCCTTCAATGATACTGGTCAAACCTTTGTTTCGTAATTTTGAAACCTATGCTGCAAATATGCATTTAGCTAATCATTCTGCTGCAAGTGCAGGCAACCAATGGCCTATTATCTTCTCTTCTACAATTTTCAAGCGAGGACATTTTATGTATGTCCAATAGAATACTCCTTGTCATTTGTCTTTGATGAGGCAACAAGCTCTGATCATTTTGCTACATACATATGTAGTGCATCTTAGAGGATTTTATTTAAGATCACGGGATTATGAGGCAAATCGGCAATCACATAGTATTAAGAACAAATCTAAGGCAAACACCATGCTTTCAAGAAGTTTTCTTATACATCATGATAGAGCTATGATCCATATTTATCCAAATTTGACTGAACCATTTTTCATAAAGATGAATATTCTCTTTTTGGTTTAATTCTACATTTATATTATGCGTGGTAAACTTTGTCCTTTTCGAGTGACCAGGGAAAAAATAAGTTACAATCTGTAGTAGTAGTATGTATATATTAGATTAAAGACATCATTTGCAATTTGTATTAAGATTTTGCTGGCTTCATTTATTTTGTTTCTATTGTAATTTTGTTTTTATTATTTTGCAAGAGTATGGATCAACAGGAAAAGTGTCAAGAAAAGGTGACGTATATAGCTTTGGAATTTTGTTGCTAGAAACTTTTACAAGAAAAAAACCGACCGATGCCATGTTTGATGGGGAATTAAGTTTAAGGCAATGGGTGACAAGAGCATATCCATCGGCAGTGTTAGAGATTGTGGATCCAGATCTCTTGAAAGAAAGTGTTGATATTCAACGGGAACCAAGCTCTCCAATTATTGTTGGCCAATGTCTGTCGTCGCTTATTGAATTAGGTTTGTCTTGCTCGAGGGACTTGCCACAAGAGAGGACTCGGATGAGGGATGTTGTTCCCAAACTACAGAAGATAAAAAATGATTTCTTATCAAAGTCTCCTACATCTTAAAGAAAATCGGGGCTCCATGTCTGCGCCTTCTAGTTTAAAGATGCTTAGTCAAATTTTCGTGTGTGTAATATTGCAACTTTAAATCATGATCAGTATTTTTTTCTAAGAGTTGAAGTAGTTTCTTTTATTTCTGTAGTCTTTGATGAGACTGTGTAGACTTCTATTAGAGCTCTCGACTTTCTGGGGAGTTATGGTTGGCTTGTAATAAGTCAGACTCTGTGTTTCGGTTTGATTTGTGTTTGCATCACCAAATATTAAGAAGTTTATATGTTTTGATTTAGTAATAGGTATGAATCAGGTTGGGTACTAAGCCTAAGTGAGCCTACTTCACCCTTGTCTTAAAAAAATAGAGCAAAGATGCTTTAACGGATTAACTGAACAATACTAACCAAGCTGGAAGCATAACGGAGATTGATCTTTTATCGCTCAGTAAAAACCAACTTACTGGAACTATTCCACCTTTTATAGAAAACCTCACAACGCTTACTACACTTAATTTTGAACGAGTGATCATGTCAATTTCCTATATGGACTGTGAAACTTTTAGGGTTCGAATTTTTTGTTTTCTGTTATAGGCTTCCCTTGAGTTGAACTCACACACTTTAGGCAGGAGACAAAGATTAAAGTAGTTTCTTAAGTTCTACTTTAGTACACAATTGTTATGCAAAAATCACAAATGAACCAACAATTTCGTGACAAGAGCTCCCACCTTAGGCTTTATAGATGGCAGAAACCATATCAGGCATCGACCAATTGAGTCGATCAAGATCATCATCGAAGTACATATATATACGTTTGATACCTCCATCTTCTAAGATCTTCAAAAATATGGTCTGTTTTGCATCGTACACGCACTTGACACAATCTGGAGTGCAGCGTACGTGTCACAGTGTTCATACCATGTTAATATCCTTTATTTGAAAGAGCATTATAATATATTACACACAAAGTATATGGAATGGATATTTGTCCTAAAGAGTGGTTTACTGTTGTAATCTGTTTAATTTGTAAACACGTATTTCTATATATGTATGATTTTTCTCTGCCTGAAAATATCTTAGATTATATATATATATATATATATATATATATATATATATATATATATATATATATATATATATATATATATATATATATAAACTCTCTAACCACTCACCTAAACACACACACAACACACAACAAACTCACCCACGCACACACATATAGAAAGGGGGAGGGGGGATGTGTGGCTGCTGCTGCTCTCTAAGAGAGCAGCTACTGCCGCTATTACTGCTGTGTTTACAGCAGTGTAAACACTGCTGCTACTGCTGTAATTTCAGCAGCCTGGCTGCTGCACTACCCCCCCCCCCCCCGTCCCCCTTGGGGGCTGCTGTGGTGCACTGCTTTTTTTTGGGGGGGGTAGGGGTGAGCATATAACGGTTGAAAACCGAAAACCGAACCGAAATATCACAAACGGTTCGATTTTTCGGTTTTCGGTTCGGTTTTCGGTTTGAATATCTAAAATTTTAAAATAACGGTTCGATTTTCGGTTCTTGGTCCGGATAACCGAACCGAACCGAAAATCGATTTAGATATAATAATTTATCAAACTATCATCAATCTACGTATAATAATGTTTCGTAAACCCTAACTAAGCGCACTCTCCTCTCCTATTCTCTATCGGTATTTTTTTGAGCACTCACTGTAATGCCTTAGTCCGTATTACGTATCTTGGAGTACGTGTACGTATTTGTCCTTCTATTGCATATCTCTTGGCTTGGCTCGATTTATTTTGGATTGGTTCGGCTAGGCTTGGGTTACCTTGGTTCATCATGAACCAAGGGGAGAACCCCTACCTACCACCACCATCATCCTTTATTAACCCATTTCTTCATTCGCTCTCTTCATTTACTTCTTCTCCACCATTACTTCTTAAACCACCAGGAGAGAGAGAGAGAGAGAGAGAGAAGCTTAGGTAAGTGCATCTTGTTTCATGGAGGAACTCAAGATTTAATGTTCTATTTTCTTCTTTGCAACATTCTAAGACTCTTTAGTGCTTGGCATTTTCAATTTCCATGGTTAAATTCTTCTAGATCTAAGTTTATAATATTTTCGGATCCCTTGGGTTTTGATCTACTTAAACATTGTTATTTTTAAGTTTTGATGGTTCCATGTTGTAGAGCATTTCGTTCTGCCCCATTTTGACCTATGAAAGTTCGGATTTGGACTCCGGATGATGGAGTTATGGACCTTGGAAGTTTGGACTTCATGGCCATTCATCTCGGATCAGTGGAGAAGAAGCGCCGTCTCCTGGCCGCATGGCGATACTTGACCGCATGAGTCTTCATGCGGCAAGCATTCCCAGCCGCATAGGCATGAGCAGCATTTTTAGCCGCATGTAGCCTTGACTTGACTCAGTCACTTGGCACATTAATACTTAGCCGCATGGCACACTCACCTTAGCCGCATAAGGCCTGACAATCCGCAGCCGCATAGGACCCACCCTGGCCCAGCCGCATAAGACTCCACTTGAAACTCTGTCGCATGGCTCTGCCTTGATTCAGCCGCATGAGAGGGGTATGGCCCTTAGCCGCATACAACACTTGCCTTTCAGCCGCATAAGCCGCACTAAGTCCCAGCCACATAGGGCTCAGACTTTCCGCTGTCGCATAGGACTTGACCCCCACGAGCCGCATGTGACCCGTTCTTTCAGCCGCATGCGCTTGCTTCTAATGACCGCATATGCCCTGCATCCTCCAGCCGCATAAGCCCATTCTTCTAGCCGCAGGAGCTTGTTTCCCTTAGCTGTCGGGCCCTTCCGCAGTTTTGTACTTTTTTATTATTATTATTATTATTATTATTACTATTAATGTCATATTTATGTTTATGACATATAAATGTTGGCATACGTCCTGAACACGATAGTGGCCCGTCGTGGCGCACTTAGCGAGTAAGTTAAACATGATATATCTCGACCTGTTGTTACGGCAGCTAGCCTGACATGATAAGTATGAAAGATCTGGACACCATGGGCGATTGTGTTTGTACAATTAAACTGGCACTGTCTTGCATCATGTCTAGGATGGGGATCCCTGAGTACCACGGTCAGGGGTACCTACCAAATTCAACTAAGGCTAATAACTAGAATAATCCAGTAGTCATGAAGAGATTCCCAGCTACAGGCAGTCCCGTTATCTGGGCGCATTCAGTGGACTTGTAGCCTACCGACGAGTATGGCATATTTTCAGCACACAGTCACGTGTTGTATTCTTCATAAACGGACATTCGACCCGGATAACCTGGATGGTCTGTAGGGCTTGTGGCTATTGGGATAATCTCATTGCATCTTGCTAGTAACTAGGCCAGTGATAACCCTTGTTAGTTAAAAGTATCAAGCCGTAATCTTGATTGGCCGTGATTGATTGGATGGAGTTTATTCCAGCTTAGTTTTATCACTGATCCTGTGCAAGATTGTGACATGACATGATTACTGATGCTTGCCTTAACAATAACGATCGGGGGTCCAGTTCTGTTCAGGCGAAGGGTTACAACCCCGGTCCTTATTTGGTTTAAGGGTTGTCAGGCTTCCGGAGCAGTTCTGTGTCCTCTCTTCGTTTATTGTCTTTACTATACCAATAGTATTTGAGACGGATTTCTATTCAGGTGAAGGGCTGCAACCCCGGTCCTTGTTTGGTTTAAGGGTTGTGACCTAGCTACTTGAATGGTTTCTTCGTACTCAGATTACTGTTGTTATCTTTATTACTATCAGTTCTTTATTTATTATCTTCAATATTCTATTGTGATATGCTGGTTTTAGTTCCTAAGTGAAGCCTCCTTTGTGGCACTTGCTCTTTCTGGGGTCTGATCCAGCTGGTTTTGTGTGGCCAGATACCGGAGCAGCACCAGAGGATCCACCTGTCTTCCAGCCAGATGGTGACCACCAGGCGTAATCCTGGCAACGAGTGGGTTTTTTTTTTGTCCTCTCACTTTATTGTAAAAATTATTCTTTTGAGGCGTTTAGCCGGCGAGCGCGTGTTAGCTCGTATTGCACCTTTAATTACTGTCTGCCTACGGGCTGTAACATGATTGACAGATCCTAGGGTTGATCATGTATGACTGAACTCTTGCTAGTCTTGACATTTTGTACGACTAGCTTCATGATCATCCAATATGTAATGTATGGGATGCCTTGCTATTATATATTTGATGCTCTGACATCTTGTAACTATTATTGTTTGCTTGAGATTGAGACAATAGGCTTGTTCATGACCATAGGAGACTGTTGGCTTGTAGTTAAACCCTCATGTATCTAGACAGCCGTGACCGTATAGCGAGGTGGGTTGCACTTCAATATACGTAGCTGGCTATGTACGCCCCCGCTCTCCAGTATTCTGGTTCTGGGGCGTTACACACTCTCTCTCTCTCTACCCTCAATCTATATATACTAATATTTTCACACTATGTAATATAATAATTCATAAATACAATAAAACCATATTTTAAAAATAAATTATTATTTAAATATGCTCATTTTGTTAAAATTTTTGAAGATCCGACACATTGGCCCGTGAAACCGAACCGACCGAAAACCGAACCGAATTAATTATGTTCGATTTTGTTCGGTTTTCATAAAAACGGTTCGGTTTTCGGTTTTGAGAAATACGGTTTACGGTTATTTCGGTTTTCATATATACGGTTCGGTTTGAACCGAACCGAACCGTTGCTCACCCCTGGGGGGCTGCTATGAAAGCCCCCATGACTCCCCCTCAAACACCCCTTTAAACCCTCACTAAACTCTCCAATAAACCAAACTCACACACACTCCACTCTAAAAATAACTCTCAACTCACACATAAACTCTCTCACAAACACGCTCAACATTCCTAACTCCACCAAGACACAACCAATGAATCCCATCACTTCCACACTCACCACACATACAAACTCACATAATTATATACAATTATAACTCAAACAGTCCACTATCTATAAATACTCTATTTAACACATAGATACATGAAAATATGAGATGTAGGCTAAAACCATATGCCTAAACTTGCAGGGAACCAAATGAAAACTATATAGAACACATCTAACATGTCTAAACTACCCTCTAACTAATCTAAATCTAAAATTAGGCCACAACATGTCCACTTTGATATTTTCTCAAACACAAGGAGTGCTCCCCTTTGGAATCTCTCCATGGGAGACACTAATATCAATGCAAATACCAAAAGTGGACCCCATTGTGCCTCTAAAACAATTTAAAGGGTGAATCTAGCATGGGGGTTGGGTACCTATTGTTTAAATCCACTAATACAACATCAAATGGCAAGAAGGAGAGAAATCTACCTATTGAGAGTTGATTCCCAATGAAAACTCCAAAGAACCCGTATCCGACACGGACTCTCCTCGAAGTTGGACACCTTCCTTGCTCCTTGTTCCAATGTATAGCTAGCACCTTCTCCTTGGTAGATTAGGTGGAATGGAGGAATATTGGATTGGTTTTGGAGATCAAAACTTGGAGGGAAGCTCTTAAGTTTTGGAGAAGAACGCAAAAGAGGAAAAAAGAGGCTACTATGAAATGAAAGAAGTTGTGAACTATTCCTAATGTGGCCGGCCAAGAATAGGCTAGGGTTGGGCTATGGAAATGTCAAGGATGCCCCTCTCTAAGTCCTCTTTGACTAATTAATCAAGTGCAAGAGGTTAGGGTCGAAAAGGTCAAGTTTAAGCCTCTAACTTAACCATTCTAATCAAGTGGGATTAGTCCAATTACACTAACCTAATTAGTGGGTTTGTGGGCCATGGCTAACTAATCTTGGGGTCCCCACTAGAGTCTAAGCTACCCGGGTCACTAACACAAGTCGGAACGAGGCGAAACTCAAACCCGACTAACTAATCCCCCAAAACACAATATATGATAAATAAATATTTACAAATATTCTAAATTTGAAAAATGACAATTTTATCCTTATTTTGAAAACTGGGAGTGACATAAATAGTTTCGTTATTTTTTTTTAGGGTATCAAGTTTATACCTACCAAAAGTTGAAGGTATCAAGTTGAACAATTTAAATATTTGAGAGTATCAAATTGTAGTTAGCGTAAAAATATATGTCCATTTGTTATTTTAAAAAATAATATCCACAATTAGTAAAATTTAGATTTTTATAGACATATATTTGGTACACATATTTTTTAGACAACAGATATGCTCGTTGGTACAGAGAGAGAGAGAGAGAGAGAGAGAGAGATTTGGGAATCTCACACAAAAGCGAAGTTGATTGCTAATTAGCTTTAATTTCCTAATTAATAATAATTAAGAGAAGGATTATCTTTTAGTCAACTTTTACAAACACCGGCTGTAAAGAGAAGACACATGTTAGAGTACAACGAGGGCGTGACCAGTAGTTTTGTCTTGACTCGCTTTCTCTCTCTTTCTTGGTGACATAGAGGAATGAGCATTGCTACTTTTGAGCAATGTGGTTTTAAGAAGAAAAAAAAACACAAAAGAGTGGTGAGAGAACCCCCGTGAAGGGAAAAAACTTAGATCCTCAAGTGGGTCCTCCATCTTTTTCATAAATCGTATAAGCAAATATATATAGGAGGATCCGCCTGTCATACAGAAGCTGTATCAAAAGTTTGATACAGCCTTCTGTATCAAAGTTTCTCTCCCCGTGAAGGAGTCCCTTAATGAGAGACATGAGACTTTGCATGGACTATCATTTATGGTTCATTGCAGGAGAAAGGAGGTCATAATGGCAATTACAAGAGAAAGTAAAGAGAATTATAATGGTGGTAGTACATACGAGATCAAGCTTCATTCACACAACAAATGAATTATTATTATTATTATTTTTTTGACGATGTCCGACGTAACATTTAAAATATTTTATACACACTATATTATATGTTTTATAATTTGGGCCAATGTCTCTCAACTTTTACCATGAATAAAAATAATAATATATTTCCGTGACTCAATTCACTGATCATCCGCCACAAAAAAGGTAAATATAAGTTTGTATATTTCTTCATTCTCTTATACTTGTGTCCTAGAAGCAAAGGAAGAGGAATTTAGACTATGAGATAATGGATGAACAATGTTGGTCATCAAAAATATATTAATAAATAAATTGAATTAATAAAAAAAATACTAATTAATATATTTTAAATAGGTAACACAGGTCAATCGTCATTACAGGATAAAAATTCTAAGTTGAATATTTTCATGATCCAAATGCTAATTTTTCTCTTATATTTTTTTTTAGGTATCCTTTCTACAGCTTGGCGGCGATCAACGTCAAATGGAGGGTTCGAATCCGCAGCTTTCATTCTGAGGCTCTCGTTGCTTCCACTAGGCCACAACCACGGACTTACGATCTTATGAAGAATATTGAAGTCAGCCGAGTAAAATTTCCTATAATTTTTAAGGGAACAAAGAAACATCAAACCCGCATTTTAAAGCAATTTCTGCAAGGAAAAAAAACCAAATCCAACTCTAAACCAATGTGAGTTGTCATAACATGTTGAGTAATATAAATGTATAATCTCATACCTCACCAATGCTCTAGCTTAACAGAAAGAAACTTCAAGAAAACAAATGCATGCTTATTCTCGAATTAATCCAACCCAATAGTACCCATTTTGAGAACGCATGAGTGAGTGGATAATTTGTCCATCCTTATAAAAATATTATTACAGTCTTTAAGTGCTATAAATTTTGACTAAAACTAAAATATAGCACTTGTATGTTTTAGCAGGATCTACGAAATCCACAAAGCGGTGGTTGCTTATTTACTTATTGTAAGAATGGAAACCACTCTCAATGTGGATGGTCTACGTAAATTAAATATTAGCTATCTAATAGAGAGAACTCCTTAAATCTTTCATTGTACGAAATCATTCTATCTCAGAATAGTTCTAATCGCCCAACCACTTGAGCAAAATCCAACCCGATTGCGAAAAGAAATGACACGATATGGATACAGCGGGTTCAAAATTTACGCGGTATCAAATTGTAATTTTTTTTAACTCACTATTAATTAGAAAAAGTAATTCACTTTTCGTGGGATTCAACACACCCATTCAGGATAAATTATATCTTCACCTACTACTCACTAGCCTTGTTAGCAATCACCCGAATAAAATGCGTATTATATGCGAATTTTTTCTATCTTACATAAACGTATAATACTTACGTACGTTTGAAAAATTCGGACTTGTACGCGAATTTTAAGCCTGTGGAGTTTTAAACACGTACCGTACGAATTTTTAAAACATTCGGCCAAAAAAACTTGACTGAGAAACCCAACAGTTTTCACTTTCTTGACTCTTGCTGCTATTAAATATCAAGACTGACATAATTATCAAAAGAAAAGAAGAAAAAATCTCACAGCTGTAACCAAAAAAAGAAACCTAAGAATCTTTGCACATGTTGCTTGCAACAATCAAAGAAAAACCTTTCGATTTTTCATCATACTTTCACTTTCTTTTCTTTATATAATGGTCCCCAATCTCATCTTATTTTCACACTGAACCCTTGTTTATGGTGGGTGGGCCATATATATATGCCGAATTTTTAGTACCGAATTTGTTCATATAAAACATACTAAACCCGAATTAAATCTAATCCGAATGTTTTTCGTTAGACGATTTTTTGACCGAATTTTTTACCGTATTTTACTTGTATTGTGCCGATTTATATTCGTACTTTTGTCGTCCCTAATTTTTTCCGTTTGCCGAATTGCTAACAAGGCTCACTAGAACTTCCTTCAAACATGGCACCAAATAGAAAATTAATTCAAGGATCACATGCTAATTCTCAAAGTATTATTCCACAACATTTTCCTTCAAATTATCGCCAGAGTTTAATTATGTTAAACATTAGCCGATATTGCGCGTGGATCTGTATTTACTGGAAACATAGGAGAAGGCCCAGTTCAGTATACATTTCAGGTCCATGATAAGCTTGTTTCATTATAATTTTACTCATTTTCAATATCTTATCTGCAATTCCTCTCCTCTTTCTTAATGTTTGTCCTTCTGGCCTCTCGTTTGGTTCACGGATTTAAGGAGCCAAGAAAGAAAAGTTGTTCCTTTCCTTTATTTGATAACCACAAATTTGAAAATCAATTTACTTACAAGGGAAAAATTTTGTGGAAATACGGTTCCACTTAAGACCCATGGGATTGATTTTTCCTCCTCTTTTTCCAACATGTATTACAAAAGTAACCATATGTCATTGCTTATTTTACCATTAATGTTATTTTTTATAATATTATTTTTATTTTAAAAGGTAAGAATATTATTGGAACATTGTTATATTTTGCTTTCCTTTTCTAAGTAGTTTTCTTGTTTTATCAAACAGCAGAAAAAAAAAAGTGACAGAAATACTATTTTCTCGAAAATACAAGGGAATTCATTTCCTTTCCGTGAACCAAACAGGCGTATTGTCTTTTGCTGCTGCCCCACTCCAATTGTGTGCAAAATTTAGGGGATAAATGAATGAAAACTTAATTTTGTGTATCATCTCCCGTTTATTATCATCTTCCGTTTCATCTCTTTTTCTTGTCCATCTGCCATTTAAATAAATTATTTTATTTACCAACAAAAAAAAGAAGGTAGCACATTAAAATAATCAATTGTTGATTTTTCTCCATTCTCTTTACTATTCCAATCCAATTTCTTTCTCTATAAAACAATTAACGAACGAAAAAAATATATATTAAAAAATAGGACTAATTATATTTATCCTCCTCTCTTAAAGAAACTATTCTATTTCAAGGATAATATACATTTTTACAAAATTTATTATCCATAGAGGTGGTCATTATTATTAGTTCCTATAGAAAATAGGAACTGTAAGTGTAATTAGTTCAAAACAGAGGTGGTCCGGATAATAAGTGTAAAATATAAGGATAGTTAATACGATTAAGGTGCAACTCGGACGGGCTAAAGCCTGAGCATGATCAGGTAAACCCATTAATAGGGTTGGTTTAAGGTTGAAGATACTCGGATTCGGACTCGGATTTAGATTAAAATATTTGAACCCAGTCAAAAATCGGATTGGGCTCAGGTTCATGTGTCGGGTTACCTGAAAAATTCGAAAGCCGACTTATATATATATATATATATATATATATATATATATATATATATATATATATATATATATCAAAATGCTAGGGTTAGCTCTGGATCCGGGCGATCCTGGAGATGATGCCCACGGCTTGGCTGCGCCGACACAGACGCGACAGAAGGTTGGGGGAGGCTCGACGACGAAGGTGGCAAACAAGGAGGAGGGCTCGGCTCCTCCACGAGAGGAATCAGGCGGGTGGACCACCGTGACCAGGCGACGAAGGAATCGATCTAACCAAGTGCAGGAGGGAGAGATGCGAGGAGAGCATGGAGGAAGAGGCCAGCGGACTCGGACGGTGCAAAGAGTGCCGACACAGATGAACCGGCCGCCCGCAAGAGGTTCAGCCCACTTCAAAGATCGAACACGTGATGCCTTACCAGTACGAGAAAGAGAGGAAGTAGTGCGTAAAGGGAAGATGATAGCTCAAGAGGCGGACATACGCCCCTCCCTCCCAACAAGGCAGAATATCTCTCAAGAGAACACGAGCGCTTGGTCGAAACCGGTGACATGGGCAGAAATATGCAGACCCGCGGCAGTGCAGGAAGAGGTAGATCTACAATATATAGAGCCTGGAGTAATCAATGGGAAGAAGGTGGTCGAGATTACGACAGATGATCTGCAAGAGACGCTAGAATATTGGAAGAACACACTTGTTCTATATGTCATGGGGAGCAGGCCATTCTTCGGTCATCTCCGGGCGTTTGCGTATCGAACATGGCGACCGAAAGGAGATATGGAGGTTTTCTCCCGAGAAAACGGGTTTTACTTTATTAAGTTCGCGTTGGAGGAGGATCTCGTGAGGGTACTGGAGGGCGGCCCATGGACATTCGACGGCAGGTTGGTAGTGCTTAAAAGATGGTTGCCGGGAATCAACTTCGAGAAGGACCGACTATCCACGGTGCCTATCTGGATACGCCTTCCTTGGCTATCCCCGCAACTATGGAGCATCCCATCTATCATGAAAATCACCAGCATGATAGGTAACCCTATACGCACAGACTTCCCTACAGCCAGGAGGCAACGTCTCTCCTACGCGCGAATATTTGTAGAAATAGCAGTGAGCGGGATTCTACCGAGAACCATTGACATCGTTTTGCCGAACGGAGAGTGGATACAACAAGATGTTGAATACGAGTGGGTACCGCCGTCGTGCGAAGCATGCAAATGCTTTGGTCACACAAAAGGAAGTTGTCGAGAACCGGGAGGGTACACAGACGTTGTAAACCCAGCCGAGGAACAGAGGAGGAAGGAGCCGAGCACAGTCCAATCGGAGCATGATACCCACATGGAGGAAAAAGGCGGAGGTGATGAGATGAACCCAACCCCAGAAGGGTCCAGCAGTTCAGTCCTAGGGAAACGCCAAGGGCCAGCGGCTACCGAAGCTATCAGGGAAGAGGAGAGTAATCTCGACCAAGCCATTGTGGTATTTGACAGAGACAGAAACACAATGGATATAATGACAAACAGAAGGGAGAACTCACTAAGCCTAAGTGGGAATAATAATGAAGACCCCGAGGAAATGATCCGCGCATCAAAGAGACTAGCAACGGACACCACCGATAGGGGGTCACCTGAAGCAGAAACTACTTGGCATGAAAAATCGAGCGGCCGGCACAACGGAGATCCGGTCACAAGTGTAGGCCTAGCTACATCAAATCCTAACTGGGAGAAACAAATCAGAGAACTACAGAGTAATTCAGAAAACATGGAAGGAATCAACCAATCCAATGAAGCTTGCCCACCTCGTCCGAGGGAAAGCTTGAGAATCAAGGACGCTAAATCCTTATTATAAATGACAATAGTCTCTTGGAATGTGCGAGGGGCAAATTCCATAGGAAGATGGCGTGAAGTTCAAAACGTGATTAGGAAATTCAAGTGTACTATTGCCTTGCTCCAGGAAAGCAAGATCAAGGAGAACTCAAAAATTAGTAATCGCACACCACACCATTGGGCGTCGACACACAACATTGGCGAGTGCGGGGTGGCTCGTATCTGGGCTATGTGGGACACGCGGGTTTGGGCGGGACAGGTAAGTTTCTGCTCTGAACAATTAATTGTAATTGATTTCACTAACAAAGGAGGTTTGAAGATATTGGTCGGGGCAGTATACGGACACAATGATCGTAGTAGGAGACACCAACTATGGAACGACATCATCCATACTGCATCAGGGATGGACGACCAATTACCGCTGCTACTATGTGGCGACTTCAATGCGATGTTGTCCATTGAAGAGAAGCGGGGAGGAAGACAAGTGCCTACAGAGATCCTAGCTGATTTCCAAAGATGTTTACTTAGCTCCGGGCTCCACTGTTTATCCAAGATTGGCCATCGATGGACTTGGAATAACAGCTCAGCAAAAAATCGAATTGTGTGCCAACTAGACAAGGTGCTATGCAATGAAGCTTGGATGGCAAAATTCCCGGATGGCAAGGCGGAGGGTTTGCATAGTGGTACCAGTGATCACACTCCAATCTTAGTCCGACTACAAGAGCAGCTCACCAACCGTAGGCGTCCATTCCGGTTCTGTAACAAGTGGCCGGCCCTAGATGGTTACGAAGATGCGGTGAACAAAGGGCTACAGATGAATTATATTGGTACCCCACAATACTGTTTCGTGCAAAGACTGAAAAGGGTGAAAGCTGAATTAAAAGCCTGGAACAAGCACAGGCCTACTCGGCCACTAGAGTCGGCTGAAAATGACTTAATGGCAGTTCAAGAGGAGTTGCAAATCAATATTATGGATGAAGACTTGGCCAAACGGGAATCCGAGCTACAGAATGAAGTTCGCCAACTTAGGTTTCTCGAGGAGGTTAAGCTACAGCAACAAGCAAAATGCCAGTGGCTAAAAGAAGGGGACCGATGCACAAAATTTTTTCATGCTACTGTCCGTGCTAGACAACACTCGAACGCCATCTCGACACTGGTTAATACTGAAGGGAGAAGAATCATTGACGACAAGGAAATCGAAAAAGAAGCAGTAGAGTACTATCAAGAACTCTACAATCAAACAGATTACACTTCGAACTTCCCCGAACTAATATGCAAACGTATAGTGACAGAAGAAGGCAACGCCACTCTGGAAAGACCTGTTACCATGGAGGAGATTGAGCGGATCATTAAAGAAGCTGACCCCAACAAAACACCGGGGCCAGACGGCTTTAACTCGGCATTCTACAAGAAACATTGGCAACAACTGAAGCATCAAGTATATCACATTGTGGATGATTTCTTCCGAACAGGTAGATTACTGACAGAACTCAATCACACCTTCCTGACACTGATCCCGAAGAAAGAGGGGGCGGCGACATTGGGAGACTTCCGACCTATAGCCTGTTGCAATTTTTTGTATAAAATAATTACTCAGGTTATGTGCAAGAGAATGCAAGCCATTATGCAAGAGCTTATTTCGGAAATCAGACGGCATTCATAAAAGGTCGTTCTATATCTGAAAATTGTTTGCTGGCTCATGAGATGGTCCGGGACTTCAACAAAGCTGGAGGAAGAAAAGGATGTCTCAAACTCGACCTGCGGAAGGCATACGACATGGTGAACAGAGAATTTCTGTGCTCAGTATTACTTAGTATGGGATTTGAGAGATGGTGGGTGGACAGGATCAGGACTTGCATTATGACGCCTACATTCTCCATCCTAATCAAAGGCCAACCGCATGGTTATTTTGGAAGCAACAGAGGACTCAGACAAGGTGATCCTTTATCCCCTTACTTATTTACTGTGGTGATGGAATATTTTACATGTATGATGGATCTTGCTGTGCATAAAAAGGCTATTACTCCACTTTATAGTCGGGTAGAACCGAGGATATCACACCTCATCTATGCCGACGACCTGTTGGTCTTCATCGAGCCAAATGAGAGGAGTTGTGCAGCATTGAATCAGATCTTGGAAGAATTTGGATCCCTCTCCGGGCTATGTCTAAACAAGGAGAAAAGTTATATATACTTTAATAGAGATTGTCCACTACAGGAGCATTGGTCGGCAATTCTGGGCATAGAAAGGGGCACATTACCAGTTCGGTACTTGGGCTTACCTCTGACTGTTAACTACGCACGACATTCGGATTGCAATGGCCTAATACAGTATGTTCAAAGCAGATTGGAGGGGTGGCAATCCCAATTGCTTTCCTTCGGGGGTCGAATTGAGCTTATTCGAGCAGTCATTACGGCTATAACAAATTACTGGCTACAAGCCATTTATGTGCCAACCAATACTATTCAGCAAATCGAAAAACTTTGTGCAAACTTTGTGTGGAGAGGAGGGCTACATCCGATAGCTTGGGAGGAGCTATGTCGGACCAAGGAGGAAGGAGGGGTCGGCCTACAGAGCCTGCGGGTACTTCGGGACATGGCCACGCTAAAAATGGCGTGGCGACTCTTGGAGGGGCGGTCCAACTGGGCTGTGTGGACACGAAACAAATACCTCAAGTCCAACAACTTCTGGGTTCAAGTGGTGGATAATAACTTTTCGGTCACGTTTAAAAATATTTTGCGAATTCGACCTACAATGAAGAAACTTATTAAACGGGTCATATACGACGGACGAGGCACCAGTTTATGGATGGACCCATGGCTCAATCATCAGAGTATTCTGGATAAGTTGGGATGGCCAACCTATGAATTAGTAGGAAGTACGGAGGGACTCAACGTACTTATACAGGACGGAGAGTGGCGCACTGATCACAGGCAAGTGGGTCGATGGCTCGCGGATGAAATCACCAACATCCCGATCGACAGAGGAACAACTAGAGACCACTGGGAATGGGAAGGGGATACGACAGGAAAATTTTGCAGCAAAACCGTATATGAACAAATGCGGGTGCACCATACAAAAGTCGAATGGGCGGAGATTGTTTGGACTAAGGGAGCAGCACTCAAATTTCAGCTTTGCACCTACAAAGCCGTCCGGGATCGTCTTCTAACGCGAGCTAGATTGGCAAGGTTCAACATTACATTGCCAAGCGTACAGTGTGTATTATGCGGACAAGACACGGAGAATCGGGACCACATCTTCTTCCAATGCAGAGTCTCCAGTTATATTTGGCAGAGGAGCAGGGATCGAGTGGGTATACGTACAACTACTAGAGATGGGTTACAAGAAATTTTAGAGGAGATAACAGCCTTGAAGTCCAGAAGCCAACAAAACTACAGAAGAGCCCGCATGCGACTGCTAACGGCAGTGTGGCATGTTTGGCGAGAAAGGAACAGGAGAATATTCGAAGGGAAGGCGACATCTGTCTGCGGCATACTTAATAACATTGAGTATGACCTTAGGTGCTTAGAAGGATAACAGTCCAATCTGGGAGTTCAGTACTAAGTGATTGTATGGTGTAAAGTTTCTATCCATTTATGAATAAAGAACCCTTTCTTCAAAAAAAAATATATATATAGTTTCATACTTTTTAAATAAAAAAATTAAATTCTAAATTTATCCACCCAAAATTTTCAACTCCTTATCATAAATCTTATTTCAGTATTTTGTAATGATCAAAGCCTGATTGCTATTTACTTTATGTTTAATATTATTTTTGTTTAAAATTATTTTAAATGTTATATTAGAGTTTGATAAACTCGATGGACCCGATCTAACCCGAGTTCAACTCGAGCCCAATCCGATCTTCTGGACTTGGTCTTGAATTTCATATGTTGAATCCGAGGTCGGGTCGGACTTGGACTCCGACTGGGCTTATGATTGATCTTGTTGGGGCGGGTTTAGCTCAAGCCTGACACAACCCGTCAATGTTGCACCCTAAATACGATTAAAAAAAAAACTATAATATTTGTTTTGATTAGGTCAGGATTTCGAGTTCGGCGGCCGTATCGATGGACAGGGACGATCTGAAGTCGATGCTCCTGTCGGCTGGAGTCAGCCTCTGGACGCTGATCGAGACGGCGATCGGCGTCGCCGCAGCCGAGCACGGGCCGGAGCTGATGGCACGGAGGGACGGGCTCGTGGAGCGGCTGTACGCGGCGGCTCCGGCGCCGTATCTGGCCGAGCCGGAGGGAGCTAGATCCGGCGGCGGTTCTCCGTTCGGGAAGGCGTTCCGATCCGGATCGCCGACGACTCCTCCTTCCAGCGAAGGGCAGGACAAGGAAGTCGAGATCGAAGAAGAGGAGAAGATGATGCTTCTTTCTATCAAGGATTCTCTAGAAGAACCAAACCAAGTTAGAATCCTTTCTTTCTTTTCTTTTATTGCAATTTACTGATATTTGTTTGAATCTCAACTCTAATTTTGTAAATCCTTGTGTGTTTTATTGAATAAAATATTTCCAGTCCGATGAAGAGATTTTTCGCTTGCTGCAAAAATTGGTGTCCACGGACGTCACATGCGAAGCTCTCCAAGTACTTTCTTCTCTCTGCATTTTTTTAATACTTTGTTTAGTACTTATTTGCAAAAAAAGAAAAGAAAAGGAAATTGATCAGTTTAGGAATGCTATGCCATTGCAGCAAACTCAAATAGGAAGACATGTGTACAAGATGCGAAAGCATGGATCGTGCGAAGTTCGTGTATTGGCGAAGATACTCGTCAGGTGGAGATGATGAAATATTAAAAAAAAAAAATCTTTTCTTTTCAGTTTGGCTTAATTTTGTGCGATTTTTTATTTTTTTCTTTTACAGCAAATGGAGGAAAACTGTGGACGAGTGGGTGAAAATTAACCCAGAGAATTCTTCTCCTCCTGCTAACATAAGTACGTCACTCTCTTAACAGCAGAAGAACAAAAAAACAATTGTGAAAATTTCTAATTTTTTGCTGAATAAATTGGAATTTGCAGCTGATGGGGATTCGCCGCGGCAAATCGCACAGGGGAGGAGTAATCATAATGGCCACCGGGTGATCAACGGGGAGAATAATGCAAAAACTAAATTTACATCAGAATTTGTAATTTCGTCTAACTACTAAGTTTAATTTTAATTGCAGGCCTGTGATTTCAGTTACTCCCGGAATCCTCACAGTGTCATTAATTACCTAAATTATTCGGTGTGTATTTGCATTACTTTTGTACTAAAAATTGTAAAAATTACAAACTCTAGATGGTAGATTGAGCTTCAAAGAACCCAAAGAGAAGGCCAAGCCAGTTTCAACTCCAGCTGTAAATAGAAAAAAAAAGAAGCTCGGTCTTCAAATTTATGTTCAATTTTCGCACCAAGTTGTTAAGTTTGTGCAAATATCAAATTTATGTTCAATTTTCGCACCAATTTGTTAAGTTCGTGCAAAATATGCAGAAAGTGAAGGAGGAGAAGGAGTGCTTGCTCGACTCGGAGAAGCTGGCATTGGCGAGGAGGCGTCTCCAGGAGAATTACCAAGTAAGAAGGCCAAGCCAGTTTCAACTCCAGCTGTAAATAGAAAAAAAAAGCTCGGTCTTCAAATTTATGTTCAATTTTCGCACCAAGTTGTTAAGTTTGTGCAAATATCATATTTATGTTCAATTTTCGCACCAATTTGTTAAGTTCGTGCAAAATATGCAGAAAGTGAAGGAGGAGAAGGAGTGCTTGCTCGACTCGGAGAAGCTGGCATTGGCGAGGAGGCGTCTCCAGGAGAATTACCAAGTAAGAAGCTCATAATGGTACACCAGTAGAATTCTCTATTACTACAAATGAGTAAGAAATTCTGTTGAAATCTGTAATAATTGAATTGTTTCTGGGTTTTATTGTGAACGACTAACAGCGAGGAAGCAGAGGACGATACAGGTGATGGACACCAACGAAGATTCCGAAACCGAAGGACGGGTTCGTTTCGCGGAACGGGCCGAAGCACCGGTAAGGCTCCCGGGACCCGGCCCACCTCCCTGTCCGCTCAACGTCCTCTAATTTTTTTTTTAATTATTTTGAGAAAAAAAAATCTCCTTGTTAAATATTTTTATTTTGTAACTGCATATTTTTATTTTGTAACTGGACGTATTTGGAAGCATTTATTTTCTTTGGGATAGTCGAGGAGGAACTAGAACACACGTGAATACTTTGTTTTTTGTTGTGGCGGGAAACAGACGGCGGGTTCGGATTGGAACGGTTTTTGGATGCGGATCCGGTTTTATATATTTTCATTTTTTGTTTTTCTTAAATAATTATTTAATGAAGGATTTCTTTCACTTTACATGTGGCTAATTCTAAGGGCACATTTGTTTTTACTGGGACTAGTCCTTGCTAGGAGACAACACAAGAAAGTGAAAATTTTACTGGGAACAGTTCAAAAATTGTTTGGGACTAGTCCACCCCCAAAGAATTAGGATTTCTAGAGGCGGCGGGAACAAGAGGCGTAGTGGTCGAGGAGGAGGAGATGGAGGGCGAGGTCGGGGCGGCGGAGGTTGAGGAGGAGTTGCTGGGTGACGATGGTCGAGGAGGTGGTGGAGGGCGACGACGAGTTCCTTGGGGGAGGGGCAGGGGCGGAGTCGGGACGGCGGAGGTCGAGGAGGAGTTGTTGGACGAGGTCGGGGCGGCGGAGGTCGAAGAGGAGGTGGAGGGCGACGACGAGGGCCTTGGGGGAGGGGCGGCGGCGGGTGAGAGGGAGAATGGAGCGGAAGAGGGAGAGGACGCAGTGGGGGAGGGTGGAGCGGGAGTAGAAGGGCATGAGGCGGAGGAGGAGGGCTTGCGAAAGGGGACGGGGTGGAGGGGGAGGAGGCGGGAGAGAACGACGTCGACGGCGGCGAGCTTACGGGAGCGAGCGAGCTTGAGAAGGAGGGCGGAGAAGGTGGAGTGGGTGAAGGAGGGTGGAGGGATGTCATGGCTTATAATTCTCAAATATTAATTATTTTTATTTTTATTTTTTTATAATTATCAATTAATTATAACTATAATCATAATGGTTATAAATTTTTTTATATACATTAAAGTTTTGCATAGAAACCCTTAGACAAATTTAAAATTTTATTTTTGGGTTGGACACCTCACTAAGGCTAGGTGTCAACCTATGGGTTGTGTGGCACATGCATGAGCCACATGGCTCATGGCATGTAAAGGAAAGACTTTTGAATGCCACATAAACTCTCTCTCCATTCTTTATTTTATTTTCTTCTCTTCCCCTTCATTTTCCAACCCACCACCACCACCACCATAACCTACGCCACCTCCGCCGCCGGCCACCCACACCTCCGCCGCCGGCCACCCGCACGTCCGCCGCCGGCCACGACTCTCCTCCGGTCATCCTCCTTCTTCCTTTCTTCAAAAGTTTTGGTATAACTCATCTTTCTCCAATTTTTCTTCTAAGATTTTAGATCTAGGTCAAGTTCTAGTACATAATCTTGTTGCTGCAATTAGGGTGGTGAATTTGGGAGTTATTGGAAGAGAAAACGTAGGTCATCTACAAGCAAGGCAAGTCCTCCATCTCTCTTCCTCCTAGTAATTGTTCAAAACCTAATTCCTAATTTTCATGAATTAAAATAATTGGTATTTAATTATGGAATTTAAGTAAGTTATGGTAAATTCAATGTTACAAGAAATAAATTATAGATACGAGTAGTTGGAAAACTGAAATTAATATATATATATATATATATATATATGGACACAATGTGACACAATATAGACACCTTGAATGATAATGGTGTATGGGCACTTCAACTCTAATTTAAGTAGTATCATGTGAATTCCATCCAAGAATTATATATATATATATATATATATATATATATATATATATATATATATATATATATATATTTCCAAGAATTATATATATATATATATATATATATATGACATATATATTTGGACACAACACATACTTGGACACAACATAATATAAATGTATAAGTTGGACACATGTGTTGCACTCAACACAAATAGATACTTTGAATATAAATGGACACACTATGTAGATATAACATGGACACCTTGCTTAAAATTTTTGTAAGGAAGGGGGAATAACTTATATGGATACATATTCATAATCTACTAGAAATTTTATATTAAAAAGGGTGCAAAAGGTCATTGATTCATTTTACATATAAATATATATTTTTGAACCACTTATGTCCACAAATAGAAGTTTCATATGGGTTTTATCAATTATATGTGAGTATGAATATAGATATATTAAGGAATATTTATAAACTTGACCTTGTAATAGTTATGATTGGCAAATTATTAATTTAATATAATTATTTAAATCTGTCCAGAATTTAAATCAAGCTTAAAAGGACCATTTTATCATGAACACGTGGTTAGAAGAAACATTTATGAATACCGGATTAACCGGGTAACATACTTATTAATTTTTGCTAATTTATACTACAAGGGGTTAATATATGTAGTATAATTTGAAGTTGAGCATATTAGATTTTTAATTTTTGAACCTATTCACAACATGTATTTAATAGCATTATGCAATAGCTATATGTTTACTTGGATTGTGTAGCAGCAAGGAACATTGCAATTAAATAAAATGCTAGCATGCTCAGGTATAAAGGAAATTCTTCATTTCGACGCTTATTTTTCTTATTTCATTAAACTGCGTGAGTATCCGGTGTTGAGAGTTGCTCCACCGAAGGGGTCGGCGTAACCGGATATTAACTGCGTGGTCCGGTGTTGAGAGTTGCTCCACCGAAGGGTCGGCGTACCCAATTATTGTATTTTGTCTATTGTTAAATTGTTCCGAGTCAACCAATACAAAGGAGACTTTGCCGAAATTTTCAATAATTTCGGGAGTTAGTCAAATTTTAGAAACTTTAGGTTTTGGAAAACCTAAAATAGAAATCTAAAATTATATCTAGTTCCTAGTCCGGTTGATCCTACCATATGACGTGTTATCTTAATACACGAGATGGAACGATAAGTGGAGGAGCGTTTCTTGCCAACGACTTACCAAATGACGTGTCACACACGGATGGTAATAGGTTGGATAAATATTTCCTCCAACAAAGGTTTACCATATGGCGTATTATCCATATATACGGGACGGTAACCAAGTTTGAGGATAATATTAGACTTGAGAGTTAATAGACTTGTTTATATTTATAGCTACATCATGGGGGTGGGAGAGAACAACTGGATCACAACCATCGAAATCCCTGCAATATAATTACACCAGTAAAAGCTGATCAGTAGTCCCGCATCTGTAGGGCCTTACGATGTCGAGGGGTGAGGCCTAGCTCACTAACAGAGAACAGTCCAGTAAATTTCGAAAATAAAACGGAATTTAAAAAGTTAATGCATACAAGTTTTTCCACAATATGTGGAGGGGTCAGAATCTAAGGCGCCGTACCCAATACAGACACCACCTGGTCCCGGGTAAATGAGATTATTGTCGGGAAAATATAGGGTGATCGTGATCCACATGTGTTCTCTACAAAAGTGCATAATCATGAGGCATAAAGTCCTGTCTAGTATAATAAATTGTCGAATTGTAAGTATCTAATATTTTCATTTGTTTCACAAGGTGGGTATTAGTCATTCACTTGAATTTCCTAAAATCTTCTAAAATTTTGTTTTACTTATCATCGCCTTTGATTGAGGACTTGCTTGTCGTTTCTAAACGACCTAGTATTTGTTCACTAGGAGAAGACGACGAGCCTGCTGATGTCACGCCCCGCTCCCGTAGGAGCGATCGTCCTCGCTAAGGCGTGATGCCGCACGAGCCTAGATTTGCGCTCGTGTAAGGCGGGTTCCGTAACGGCCGATTTCAGCGGCTGCGACGGGGTCGTCGCACAGAAGTCCCATGCAGAGACATTGAATACTAGCAGCAGAATTTAGAACAAACACAAGTTATTCAAAGAAGCTCTTTATTGATATTGAAACAACGATTACATTGGGGACGCAAGGCCAAGATTACAATCACTCAAGCTCACTCTTCTCACATTTTACGTTCACTCAGCTCTCTCTCATCTCTCAATTACAAGTCTTGATCCAGCGGAAGCTTCGGAAGGCGATGTCCATACATTATGTCCCGTATAAGTCTTTAATCCATGCGGTCGCACGCTTCGAATTGCCAAGGAACTCCGTGCCTCGACGCATCCAAGCGAGCTCCGCGCCACGAGCTTCTACCTGTGCCTGCACATGTAAACTAAGTGGGTGTCAGTACTCAACTGTACTGGTGGAATGAGTTCCTCGCCCACCCATACAAAACCAACACGTTAGATTTACTTTTGTGCAACTTGGTCCCCTTTATGATTGTCTTTCTACTCTTGCCTTAGGATCAGTTTTAGGACCGACGCCTTGGCCTATTCTGTGTCTCTAGACCATCTTGTGCTTGCAACGACAACGTTAACTCCTACCTTGCCTCAAGATCCTTCTCGTGCCAACAACGTTAACCTATCGAGTCGTGTTTGCCTTACGGCTTGAAATCAGGGACGCAACTTACGCGATGAGGCTCCACTTCAGTGTGACCGTGCTACAAACCCTTGCTGAGCCCGTGCCTCGTAACTCAATGAGACTCGATCATATCGACGCCTCGCGGCCCTTGCTACTTTGATCACCAACTGACCCATCCACTTGTGAACTAAGGGTTACTTGACCAACTTTGCCTTGCGGCGGTTTCCTGACTTAAACTCAAACAACTCAACCATAACCATGCAACTTATATGCCGACAACATAGGACTCGATGCCACATCTCGTGCCGAAGCACGGTGTCTTCGTTGCAGCCAAATCTTAGGCCCAAACATTGTCTTCTGACCGAGCACGCATTCGACTCGTCTCTTGATTCACTTCTTCTAATACTCGACTCAGTCCAAAGGCATATACGCGGATCGCCGCCCATGCCGACTCATCTATATGGGGTCACTAGCATAACAAGCTATTCCTGGACACGTAGCTTGCGGTCGGCCGGGACCCTTCCAGCGCAAGGTAGCTAGCCCCCTGGAAGTCCCCGACTGACCCGGTGCTGTCGAGCCAGCACAGCTACCACCGTGTTTCCTTAGGCCGCATCGGTCCCGTGGCGCCACGGGATGCCGTGCGGGGAAACTCTTCCTTGTCGACAAGTTGTCCAATGACCATGCAAGACCCTTCACTCAAACTGACATCTCACACAGTCATTGTACTTTCAGTGTTATCATCTCTTTCAAAACCAATATCAAACCTTCTATCATTTGAGACCCCTCGACGACCCACGGTCGCGAGCATTCTTTCTATCATTTGAGACCTCTCGACGACCCACGGTCGCGAGCATTCTTTCTATCATTTGAGACCCCTCGACGACCCACGGTCGCGAGCATTCTTTCCATGTTACCATATCATTTCTTTCAACTCAATGCCTATTCGATAGTCCTTTCTCCAAAACTCATTAAATCAACCGTGGTTCCTGCCTTAACATTAGGTCCGTACATCGTGCCTCAAACCGACTTCCGTTCTACGCGACGCTATCGCCCAAGTCATACTTTATATGACGGGCCTTGGGATCGTGGGACTATTTAACCTGACAACCGCAGAATGAGCGGGACAGCACTTGGAATGACTTAGGTCGACCGACATAACTTTGCTTAACTCACTCAAGCCTACAACTTAACGAGCAAAGGCCGCGTCAAGCCTTGCCTCGATGGAACGTGCCGTGCACGCGTTCAACTTTGAACGACCAAGTCATTTGGGTGCCTAGACTTATGGCACAAGCTGTGCAACGCAACTTAACTCATGGGGCAAGCCAAGGCTATGCCAAGCCTTGGACGACAGGACCGTGCATGCTTTATGAAGCATTCATACGGGCGACGCCTATGACTTAGGCTATGTTCATAACTTCGCCGACTCAACCAAATTCCTTCTCCCAAGCCACGGGACGAAGGATCGAGTGTCATTTTCAAAGCACGACGTGCACCAACTCTAAGCCGACCGTTGGACCTTTCAATATTCTAACTCAATTCGACCCGTCGGGATTATTCCCTTTAGCTATGTGGATTCGTCTCTTTTATTATCAAGCCTACTTGTGCAAGTTGAAAACATGCGTTTTATTATGTGAAGGCTAAGATGAGGCAAGTTCACCGAAACTACCCCACCTGAGCGTGCGATCGCCTCGACCGAGCGATGTCTTCAAGCAGCCGTTGCAAGGCTAAGTCCGAACGCCGTCGGCGTTTCGATTCCTCCGATTGACTGAGCGGGACGGGGAACTACATCATACACCACTCAGAAAAAGTTTCGTCCTCGAAACTAACTGAGTACACTTATCGACTTATCACTTTACTCGACATTCACGAACTCTCGCACACAATTCTCCTATGCCTTTCTCAAATCCGAGCCACGCTCGTGCTACCCTCAATCCTTTCTTCAAAGCTTACGATCTCATAATCCTCGATACTTTTTCGTTCCTCAAGTCTCACTCGAAATCAACGTATCATTTAGTATGGATCGTGCACATATCTTAGGCGTCCCCAAAATACATGCATTTCAACCAAGCCTCGTGATAGCGAATCCCGCCATCACCACTCGAGTCGGATCGTGCACGCATTCAAGCGTCCTTGATATACATGCATGTCAGCCGAGATCGCGAGTGGTGCCTCCACATTTCCTACCACTTCGCACTCGGACGTCTGTCCAACCGCTAGGCTATGTCTTTCCGTCAGTATTGGAATCATAGTTCCCAAACAACAATATCAACACTGACCCCATCCTAAGGTCAAACCAAATCGATAGTACGGGATTTTCTACCCAAGCTCGCATCACTCCGATTTCTAAACTTCGAGCATCGATTTCCTACGCACATCCCATTACTTTGTCGCACGGGGTCCGAGTCGTTCAGCAAAGCCATCCTACGACAACTCACGTTTCAAACAATTCTTTGACATTTGAATATCGCTCGTTCAACCAACCATCTTCGCATAGTCTATCTCTTCGAACACGTTCGACATAATCCACCTATCAATCCTTTACAAGTCAAGCACGGTACGACACAATCCACCGCTAAACCACAATTCACATTTCATGTTCCCTAAGTCATTCATCCCAATTCACGCATTCGATCATGAGGTCGTCTAACTTAACAATACGTTGCGTCCCAATCTCACGCGATTCAGATTACCCACGGTGGGCATGAATCACCATGCACGCTCCCGCGGGATAGTCATCCTCATCGGGACGTAACTCTTATTTTGCGTCTAGACTAATTCATTTTCGATGCGCGGATTGGACCTACTCAATCCTCAAGTTTATTTCATTCACCAATCGCAAGTCCAAACATCCTCGAATTTTCCTTTGCATCAAGCCAACAAGTCGAGACAATCAAAGTTGCCGCGTCCTGATTTTCTGAGTTCGATCATTCCCGCGACATGAATCACCATGTCAACGCTTACGCGGAACGATCGCCCCAAATCCGACGCAACGCATGCGCGAGGCTAGAGTTACGCTCGCACAAGACAAGATCGTCGACGTTGTGGCTATCCGGTTAACCATCAAGACACAATCATTTTTATCCGGCATTCATCTCAATCAAAATCCTAAGCATATAATCCAATCGAACAATAACACTTGCACGATCGTCATTCGCCGAGTTAGAATACCCCCGAGTTATCGCATATCGATCTTTGATACGCCTCAATACCATCGACGATATGCGTAACCTGACGATCTTCCTTTGCAACCAATTCTGTGTCGTGCGAATGATGCTATCGTCCGACTGGATAATATCCTCAACATTTTATTCAAGTTCGATCATTATTCCTCAAACCATTCGCAACATCAATTTTCTCAATTTGCATCATTCCTTTATCAATCGATCGACATCCCTGAGGCTATCGCATACACCACTCAGGGATGAAGTCATTCAACAAATCCTCAACTTATCATTCAAATCAAAATTGACTTCTTCAAATTTTTCGTTCGAACCATTCCTCAGATTCCAAGCACGCTCATCTATATCACATCGACGTTATCGTCGCTCGATAGCACCCCTATCGATAGTCGACTCACTTTACTCAATCGAGCTCAACTCATTCTTTGTTCGACACTATTCAATTCCCGCACTCGACTTTTCTAAGGTCGACGCAACTTTGGTGTATATGCCCAGCCCGACTTAGCCAACCGTGCTTACGTGAACCATCTTTTTGTTTTGTCAAAAACTGTTCTCCTACATTTTGCAAAATAGATAGACTTATTGTATGGACATCCCGTGGGACAATTGAGAGAGAGCGCACCAACGATATCAACTTTTGCGGAAGCAACAGAGTTTGCGGAAACAACGAGTTAAAGAATTCAATCGATAGTCCAAGGATGTAAAGCCGTGCTCTGATACCATTATGTCACGCCCCGCTCCCGTAGGAGCGATCGTCCTCGCTAAGGCGTGATGCCGCACGAGCCTAGATTTGCGCTCGTGCAAGGCGGGTTCCATAACGGCCGATTTCAGCGGCTGCGACGGGGTCGTCGCATAGAAGTCCCAAGCAGAGACATTGAATACTAGCAGCAGAATTTAGAACAAACACAAGTTATTCAAAGAAGCTCTTTATTGATATTGAAACAACGATTACATTGGGGGCGCAAGGCCAAGATTACAATCACTCAAGCTCACTCTTCTCACATTTTACGTTCACTCAGCTCTCTCTCATCTCTCAATTACAAGTCTTGATCCAGCGGAAGCTTCGGAAGGCGATGTTCATACATTATGTCCCATATAAGTCTTTAATTCATGCGGTCGCACGCTTCGAATTGCCAAGGAACTCCGTGCCTCGACGCATCCAAGCGAGCTCCGCGCCACGAGCTTCTACCTGTGCCTGCACATGTAAACTAAGTGGGTGTCAGTACTCAACTGTACTGGTGGAATGAGCTCCTCGCCCACCCATACAAAACCAACACGTTAGATTTACTTTTGTGCAACTTAGTCCCCTTTATGATTGTCTTTCTACTCTTGCCTTAGGATCAGTTTTAGGACCGACGCCTTGGCCTATTCTGTGTCTCTAGACCATCTCGTGCTTGCAACGACAACGTTAACTCCTACCTTGCCTTAAGATCCTTCTCGTGCCAACAACGTTAACCTATCGAGTCGTGTTTGCCTTACGACTTGAAATCAGGGACGCAACTTACGCGATGAGGCTCCACTTCCGTGTGACCGTGCTACAAACCCTTGCTGAGGCCGTGCCTCGCAACTCAATGAGACTCGATCATATCGCTGCCTCGCGGCCCTTGCTACTTTGATCACCAATTGACCCATCCACTTGTGAACTAAGGGTTTCTTGACCAACTTTGCCTTGCGGCGGTTTCCTGAATTAAACTCAAACAACTCAACCATAACCATGCAACTTATATGCCGACAACATAGGACTCGACGCCACATCTCGTGCCGAAGCACGGTGTCTTCGTTGCAGCCAAATCTTAGGCCCAAACATTGTCTTCTGACCGAGCACGCATTCGACTCGACTCTTGATTCACTTCTTCTAATACTCGACTCAGTCCAAAGGCATATACGCGGATCGCCGCCCATGCCGACTCATCTATATGGGGTCACTAGCATAACAAGCTATTCTTGGACACGTAGCTTGCGGTCGGCCGGGACCCTTCCAGCGCAAGGTAGCTAGCCCCCTGGAAGTCCCCGACTGACTCGGTGCTGTCGAGCCAGCACAGCTACCACCGTGTTTCCTTAGGCCGCATCGGTCCCGTGGCGCCACGGGATGCCGTGCGGGAAAACTCTCCCTTGTCGACAAGTTGTCCAATGACCATGCAAGACCCTTCACTCAAACTGACGTCTCACACAGTCATTGTACTTTCAGTGTTATCATCTCTTTGAAAACCAATATCAAACCTTCTATCATTTGAGACCCCTCGACGACCCACGGTCGCGAGCATTCTTTCTATCATTTGAGACCCCTCGACGACCCACGGTCGCGAGCATTCTTTCCATGTTACCATATCATTTCTTTCAACTCAATGCCTATTCGATAGTCCTTTCTCCAAAACTCATTAAATCAACCGTGGTTCCTGTCTTAACACTAGGTCCGTACATCGTGACTCAAACCGACTTTCGTTCTACGCGACGCTATCGCCCAAGTCATACTTTATATGACGGGCCTTGGGATCGTGGGACTATTTAACCTGACAACCGCAGAATGAGCGGGACAGCACTTGGAATGACTTAGGTCGACCGACATAACTTTGCTTAACTCACTCAAGCCTACAACTTAACGAGCAAAGGCCGCGTCAAGCCTTGCCTCGATGGAACGTGCCGTGCACGCGTTCAACTTTGAACGACCAAGTCATTTGGGTGCCTAGACTTATGGCACAAGCTGTGCAACGCAACTTAACTCATGGGGCAAGCCAAGGCTATGCCAAGCCTTGGACGACAGGACCGTGCATGCTTTATGAAGCATTCATACGGGCGATGCCTATGACTTAGGCTATGTTCATAACTTCGCCGTCTCAACCAAATTCCTTCTCCCAAGCCACGGGACGAAGGATCGAGTGTCATTTTCAAAGCATGACGTGCACCAACTCTAAGCCGACCGTTGGACCTTTCCATATTCTAACTCAATTCGACCCGTCGGGATTATTCCCTTTAGCTATGTGGATTCTTCTCTTTTATTATCAAGCCTACTTGTGCAAGTTGAAAACATGCGTTTTATTATGTGAAGGCTAAGATGAGACAAGTTCACCGAAACTACCCCACCTGAGCGTGCGATCGCCTCGACCGAGCGATGTCTTCAAGCAGCCGTTGCAAGGCTAAGTCCGAACGCCGTTGGCGTTTCGATTCCTCCGATTGACTGAGCGGGACGGGGTACTACAGCTGACATGCTTCCACTTTATGACGGAAACAATGGCGAGGAGTAGGCTATCCAAGGAATCATGATAGATGACCAACACCGTTTTGTAACCTGCATATGTAAATTATTGTTTTGTAGTATGGAACTGTATATATGGTATCTTTAGAAAAACAATTATTGTATAATAGCTATAATTGATGTAATTAAATGTAGTAGTTGTACTTGTACTTTTCCATTCTAGCTCTTTACAGGCGACAATCGCAATACGGGTGCGAAAGTACTCGTAGGGTGCGTAGCCTGGAGATGTTGTTGCATGCCCAATTTACTATAATTTGAGAAACGGACAACCTCTTCCAAGAAGGACTGAATCCTGAACTGAAGCACAAGGTAGCACCATATCGATGCAAGACCTACTCGGAGATAACTGAGGCCGTCCGAGATCAAGAAAGGATGTTGAAGGAAAGACAGGCTCAAAGGTCGGGAGGTTCAAAGAGATCATGGAATACAGGATCTTCATCTTAGAAGAATCCATGGCAAGGACCTCCTAAGCGTCCTCAAACGGGACTGGTAAGGGAAGTAATCACTTGCAATTTCTGTGGAAAAGTAGGACACATCAAGAACAACTGTAGACTACTCAATGGTCTGTGTTTGAAGTGTGGACTTTCAGGGCACCAGGCCTACCAGTGTACTATGAACAAATCCGGACCACAGAATCCTCAGCATGGTCCAAGGCCAATGCTACAAGGGAATCGGCCCAGACCTATGAACCAAGCAACGACAAATCCCCGAGAAATTGTACCATCCGGATACCAGCATAGGCCCCCGTTGGCTCCACAGGCACATCAGTTCCAACAGGCTCAAAAGGCAAAGCAGCCACACTTGGGAAATAAGAAGAAAAACATGGTCAAGCCTTCATGATGGATTCAGAAGAGGCCGAAATCGCGGGTGAAGTAGTGACAGGTACTATACTAGTTTCATCGTATCCCGCATCAGTTTTATTTGATTCAGGAGCCACACACTCTTTCATATCTGCTAACTTTTTATCACAACGGGAAATTGAATCACAACCCTTGATTAAGAAGCTAAACATTCTCACGGGTAATGGAGTAGTAAAGGTTAATCGTGTCTGTAAAGCATGTCCAGTTAAACTAGGTGGGGGAGCATTTCGGGTAAGATTATTAGTTTTCCCAATGAATAACTATGATGTAGTATTGGGGATGGACTGGTTGACGAAAACATCAACCAATATAGACTGTGGCCAAGGTAGGATTTCATTTCAACTTCCCAATAAGAAGACATATGAATTTAACCGGAATCAAAAAGAATTTGATGCTAGAGAATTGGAAAAGCTTGAATTACCAATTCGAGGAAGATTTCAAGAATTGGAGGAAGAACAATTTCCAAGGGTTGTAGAAGAATTCAAAGATGTATTTCCACAAGAATTGCCCGGATTACCGCCAGATAGGGCAGTAGAATTTTTCATTAATTTGATACCCGGAGCAGCTCCTATAGCCAAGAAAATTTATCCAATGAACAAAGAAGAATTAGCAGAGCTGAATAAGCAGATTAAGGAGTTATTGTCCAAGGGATTTATTCAACCAAGTGCCTCACCCTGGGGTGCGCCAGTTTTATTTGTGAAGAAAAAGGATGGAACCCTACGATTAGTCATTGACTATAGGGCATTAAATGAAGTCACCATCAAAAACAAATACCCCTTGCCAAGAATTGATGAATTTTTTGACCAACTAGGAGAAGCAAAAGTATTCTCGAAGATTGATTTAAGATCGGGGTATCATCAAGTAAAGGTGAAAAAGGTACTCGTAGGGTGCGTAGCTTGGAGATGTTGTTGCCTGCCCAATTTACTATAATTTGAGAAACGAGACGTGACAAGGGAGCTGCGGCGGCTGCTGCTGTCGGGTTCGAAGAAAAATAGGACTGCAATTAAGTTGGCAGTCCTACTTTATGTTATGACTGTCATCCAATAAGCTGACAGTCCTAACATAATGTAGGACTGCCAAATTAGTTGCAGTTCTACTTGTTGGAAAAAATTGGACTAGTCCAAAGTAAAGAATGAGGATGACAAACTTATAAAAAATTTGGACTAGTCCTTAGCAAAAATATAATGTGCCCTTAGAAAAACCTTTTACATATCTATATTTAATTGTTTATTGGTGTGCTAAGTTCAAAGTGGAACTCAGTAGAGATACTTATGGGGAATTGAACAATTTCAATGTTAGATATATGCATGTAGAGTGTTGAGGATTACTCTAGAGTTGTATAATATCAAATTATTGAGCTAAAATTGTATTTGTCCATTTTGATGTTATATTCCCTTCTTCTTCTTCCTGTAGGAAAGCTGTTCTCTCTTTGTTCCATATTTTGGTCCCTTTTGGTTAAAAAAAGTGATAACTTTTCTATATTTAAGTTTTAAAAGAATTAAGAAGGAAAAAAAAAATTCCAATAGAAGAAAAATTAGAAAAAAATTGATTTCATCCATCCAAGAAAGAAATTATTTTTCCACATTGAAGTATTTACTTTCTTTTCCAATTTTTTTTGACATTCCCAAACAACGAAAAAAAAAATTAATGGAAATTTAAAAATTTCAAAGAAAAAGAAATGAAAATGAATTGATTTTCTTTCCCTTCCATTATGCGAACCAAACGGAGCCTAAATGAAATATCTTTCCAATTTGGATTTATTAGAGAAATATCCTTCTATTAGAGAAAAGTATCCACTATGATTAATATATATATATATATATATATATATATATATATATATATATATATATATATATATATATATATATATATATATATATATATGGAAAATTCTACAATACATCCGCTGGAAATGGATGTATCGATACATCCGAAATCTGGACCGTTAGATTTTAATCCAACGGTTCAGGTTTAATTCAGATAAAATAATACAGGAGACATCATTTAATGCTGATTTAGACTTCTGACCTGTTTGTAACTTGCTTTAGCAGGTCATTCTTCACTTTAATTTTTTCAATGAACACCCTAAATTAACTCATATTTACTCTCTCAAAAGTCCATCCAATTTAATCTGAACCTTTTTTTTTTTTTGGGTTACAGGCCATGGTAGTCGTGGTGGTGCTGGTGGTGGTGGAAAGAGAAACGGAGATGAAGAAGGAAATAAGAAACGGTTCGGATCGCGTCGAACGTCGTCGAGCACCCCTAGAACAACGAGGAGTACCAGCTGCGCCGAGAAGAATCGGTCCGCTTCGCGTCGGACGTCGTCGAGGCCTCCTCGAACAAGGAGAAATACCAGCGGCGTCGCTCTAATTTTACTGCCCATGCCATTGTCTAAAATTTTATTTTTCATTCGGAGTACCAGCTGCGCCGAGAAGAATCGGTCCGCTTCGCGTCGGACGTCGTCGAGGCCTCCTCGAACAAGGAGAAGTACCAGCGGCGCCGCTCTAATTTTACTGCCCATGCCATTGTCTGAAATTTTATTTTTCATTTAACAATTTAATATTTTGTTAATAAAGCTACATGTCATGGTGGTGGTGGTGAACTGAGGAAACCTGCTTCTGAGGTCGGGCGGATTATTTTTTAACTTTTCTAAAGATAATATTTTCGAGGGGAATATTTTTTTGGACAAAAAATGGCCATTCTCTTTGCTTTTAACACGGAGAATGGTACATTTAGGATGGAGAATACGGCGAATGGCCATTCTCTTTGCTTTTAATATGGCGAATGGACGGTGAATACGGCGAATGGACGGAGAATGGCCATTCTCTTTGCTTTTAATATGGCGAATGGACGGTGAATACGGCCAATGGACGGAGAATGGCCATTCTTTTTGCTTTTAATACGGCGAATGGACGGAGAATGGTACATTTAGGACGGAGAATGGACGGAGAATACGGCGAATGGCCATTCTCTTTGCTTTTAATACGGCGAATGGACGGTGAATACGGCGAATGGACGGAGAATGGCCATTCACTTTGCTTTTAACACGGAGAATGGTCATTCTCTTTGCTTTTAATACGGCGAATGGACGGAGAATGGTACATTTAGGACGGAGAATGGTACATTAAGGAAGCCGACAAAAGCTCGTTCTCTCAAATCTCTTCTTTGTGTAAATTAAATCCAAGGAGGACACAATCCCTAATTTTAGTTATTGCTTAGCAGAGTCTGCTTAGTTGTTGTAAAATTGTGGTGTTGCTTCTGTGGCACTTTCATCTTTAATCTCATATTTTCTATGAATATGTGTTCTGTTTGATTTTGATTTAGTAATCTTTCCGTATTTAGTTTTTTTGTTTCATCTAACAATTTAATATTTTTGTTATAAA
>JANAVB010016790.1:15000-22709 GCA_029216955.1 Iris pallida | reverse complement strand
GTTTCTTTTCTCCCAGGGTTTCGATATGTTTATGATTTTTTTAGGGGTTCTCGTTGATAAGAGAGGGGCTTCTCTTCTGGGAACTAACGGAAACCTGAACCCGACCGGAGAACACTTCGGGTCTCGTAACTGAACCCGACCCGAATAGGTTGGGGTTCAGTGAACCCTTTCCCCTTTTATTTCAGTCCCCCTTCCTCATTTCACTGCTGACGGGAGAGAAAAAAAAGGGTTTGTTCGTCGCCTGCAGCTGATCTCATCAATTTCCAAGTAATTTCTATATGAAAATTGTGAAGCCGATTATTTTGCCAAAAAAATAAATGGTTCAACTCTAATAAGGAGTTGCTTAATTTTGGGTACTCGGAAGGGCTCTAGATTTTATCGGGAATAAAATAGTTCTGATTACTTAGTTAGGAAAAGGGGACACGACAAGATACGGACACGAATGCTACACTGATTTTTTGAGTCAGTGGTTCCAGGCTGCTGCCGCTTTGATACAACTTTGAAAAGTTGTGAGTTTTGAGGGAAAATTTTGATTTAGCTGTGAAATGTTGTTTGTTTATACAAAATGATGACCGATGACGAAATTTTACTTATATGCATCTTTTGTGTGATCAGATTACAAGTTTTGTTATCCTAGTTCATCTATGAAGAGTTTCGAAATTTGGTTGCGTAAAACAGTTGAAGACAATTACTAGTAGAATGATAATGTAGTTTATTGAAATTATTAGCTGCTATAAACTTTATATGGAAACAACGTAAGACTTGAGGTCTCGTGCACGGTGTTCTATACGTCAATATCGAAAAGTGGGAGAATATTTGACTTTCATATTTAGTACACTTCCTAGGACTCGTCTAGTTAGAGCCTAATTATCCGAAGGGCCAGATTATTTATCAGTAGCCATCGGGCTTGCAAATCATCCATCATCGTGTTCCTCTTGATAACTGGATGATTGTGATGATCTTTTGGATGAATCGAGAAGCAGTGATGAGACTAAATTTGGTTAGAGGGTTTGATTTTTTTCCATTTTTGGAAGCTAAATTTGGAAGTGTGTTTAAAAAATCTCATAGAACCTCTATTTATTTATTTATTCACTCACTTATGGTTGTTGTTTAACAGATTAACAGTTTACATATCAGTTCTAGTAACACTCGTAATTTTTTATTCATTTAGATTGTTCCCAAATTGAAACAATCAGCTGTTGACTTCTATCTACTATTCTATGACAAATTTTGGGTTGTGACTGGGCTATTATCTTCTTTTACTGTCATTTTAGCTGAAGTTTTGATGTAAAAATGTCTACTTCTCACTCTAACCCATGTGGTTATTTGAAGGGTTATCACTAATATGGGACTTCAATGTGAAGTCTGCAAAGAAGCACAACATAAGTACAAGTGTCCCTCTTGCTTCGTTCCATAGTAAGTTTGCACTTGATTTTTTTTTTTGGCAGCAATGGTGAACTTTCTATGTGGAATGTTTGGAATTTGCCATCCAAACTCTATGACACTGAAAAGAATATTATTTATGCTTGTAAGAGAACAACGGGGCTTAGATTTGTTTGATCTGTAATCACAATAATAGCAATGAAACTTGAAGGTGTAAAAAGGAGGGTTCGACGCTTTTCATGTGAGGTGGAGGCCATGAGATGGAAACATGAATATCCATACATTAAAATATTAATGTATTAATAACTAGTAATGAGAAAGTAATATAATAAAGTAGTTAAATATTATCGTAAATTAGCAATAGATAAACTCTGATATTGTGCTACACAGAAAAGGTGAATAATCATAGTCATAGATTGGACTAGAGAGGTGGTAGGCAGGGAGGGACATTGGTTGATTTATTGATTCATGTCATGTCTCTATGTTGTGTTTGCATGTTCACATTGTTTTTGTGTATGTAGAGGCCAAGAGCATTTACATGTTCCTAACTAATTGTACCATCATGTTTTAACATGCCTTTATGTAGGTTTAGGATCCCATAGGAGCCCTTGATGTTAGTGATAGACGAGACCACCAAAGAGTCAGAACTACATAGGTAACTGGCAGACACCATCCTTTTACCATATGTTAGACCATGGACGTCTGTATGAAGTCATCTTGAAGAGAACATTTTTTGTGTAATTCTCTGGCATCTGAAGAGAACAGTAATATGTATGGACCTTCTTGATCACCATGTAGTTAACTGAGTTACCGAGAGTGGGAAAATATTTTCTAAATGTAGATTTGGAGATGAGAGCAGTATTTGCATGGTTTAAAGTATCGGCCGATATCGATCCGATACAGCGGATACCGACACGGTTTGGCATGTCCCGATCCGATACCGACTGATACCCGATACTGACCGATACCGACATTGGGGGTCTCTTTTTCGGTCAATACGGCAAAGAAAATTAAACGAAAAAGACATATCAGCAAGGGTTTAAAGCATAATAAGGTTGTAAAGCATGTAAAAGAAGAAAATCAATCTATTGTGTGTAAACCAATCAGACTATTTCATTTAATTTCAAAAGTACTAAGAATAACATTGAAAATACTTAAAATTATGCCTAAATGTATAAAATATATGTTTTTAAATGTAAATAATTTGTTAATAATTATTTGTTTTCCGATACCAAAAAATCCGATAATCTGATCCCCGCCGATACTACCGATATTGCGGATACCAATACTCATAGGTATAGTCCGATACCGATTCCGATACCGATACTGTGAACCTAAATGACCGATCTTTCTTACATTCATCTTACTGAAATTCTGTTTGATGAATGATATGTATTATCTGGCTGTTTAAGGCAATTACTCAAGAGAAGAATAAAAAGTGAAAGGCAGTGAGAGTTCATTAGAAGAATTAACTCACTTGCAAGAAAGCAATATAATTTGAGATACATGGAGAGCAAATCTTTTTGTAAAGAAAAATCATCTTATTGCATAGAGAAACAATAGGCTTCAAATTATCTGCACCAAACAAACATCAATCATAATTGTAATGCCAAAGTGAGTAAAGTGGTAGTTTTGTCATGTGAATTATAATCTAGCTTAATTTAAGATGCTTGATAGGACAATTGACAATTTTTTTTTCCATGCCATCAATTTAAAGACACCGCGTTCTCAATTTATGCTTTAGACTAATGTTTTGCATGGACGTTTATGCTCTTTAACTTTTGGTCTAAAACTGCTTCAAACATGACAAAAAGCTTTTGTTGTTTGTCCAGTTTCATGCTAAATAACTAACCCTTCGTTCTAGATAATTAATTCTCTTTTTGATATAATGCTAGTTAAAATTCTCATCTTCACTTTTAGATGGAAAAGGATAGTACCTTCATCGAATGGGTTCTTGAATACTTTTCAAGCCTAATCCTTTAGTTGTTTGATATGCCTTTATTTGTACTGTTGTTAACTTGTTGATCTATGTGTTCTTATGTGTGCAGTTGTTCAGTGGTATGCTTTAAGAAGCATAAAGGTAGCATCCTTTTCAAATTACCCTTTTATGTTTTGATACCTTGTTCTTTCATAAAAATCAGTGCTTATGGAGTGTTCAAGATGTCTTTGTGGAAACTTTAGTTACATAGCAAAAGAATTTGGAAGGTCGAGCACTCGTGCTGTTTATAAAAGGACAGGTCTACTTGACAGTGGATAAATTTTAAAAATATTTTGTACCGCAACAAGGAACTGTACTACTTAACAGAGCTGAATGGAAGAAAATTATTCAAACAGCCGACCAAAATTTGGGATAAAGGCTTTGTTGTTGCTGCTGCTGCTGCTGCTGCTGCCCTGTTGTACTGCAATAATAGACTTTTGTATAATATAATTCAAGAATCTTTCATTGTCAAACCTCTTGCCTACTTGTGCTCTATTTAAGCAAATTGAACCTTGTTAAGGAAATTTTGTACGTGTAGAATCCCCTATAATTGGCATGATAATAATATTGTCTGTGGTCATACCTGTATATTTCCTGTATTATCAGCTCCTCAAGAGTTGATGAAATCTGGTAGAAGGTTTCAATAAGCTTGTTTTCTTGGAGATTACAAGAGATGCATGGGGATAATAAGCAGTGGCATAGATTCATAAAGGCATTTTCACATGACAGGGTAAAAGGCTATTTATTTATTTATTTATGGGTGTTTTCATAAAAGAGATGAATGGTTGTTTTCATAAAATAACCTGCTATGTGAATTGTACCATCAAAAGGCATTAGTTCATAAAGGCATCTTCACACGTGTAAGTCTTCAATGTATTGATGGGTTAAAACACTCGTACTACGTATGATCTGCTAACAAAGCAGGATTGGAAGTTGTTAAACCTTGCCCGTTAATTTGCTGCTTGCATGAAATAACCTGGCATGCAATCTAAAACACATCCACACTCATATTTATAATGCACATATAAAGCATATAAAAAAATTTCCAGGAAAGAGGAAAAATGAGAGTCCAAATTTTCTAAGAGGTAATATTCTCCAACCAGTGAAATTTGTGGATCCAAGGACTGGGAAGGAAGGAAATTTTATTATTACTCTTGAGTTGAGTATTGAACATTACTAATCTACACATTCTTCAAGCACAAGTGTGTTCACCAGATATATGTTGTTATGAAAGAAGGCTTCGAGTATATTACTTCTCCTGTCCACATCCTCAATTGCCTCATTTAATTAGTATCCATAGGAAGGCTTTCATGTCGGGATTGTCATTCCTTCACTCTTTGTCGTAATGCATCAGAGATGAATACAATTCCCTATAACAAATTATATCATCTTAGCTCTTCGTCTAGACTCCTTATAATCTAGGTGAACTTGGAGGGTGCTCCTTGGTTGCATGAGCTTAAACTGCAATCCAAAAGGGAGGTTTACCTACTTGCCAACTGGCCACCTAGATTTTATGGCATGACCCTCTCATGCTCATAGCTACCTTGGCTAGGAATTTGGCACCAACATAGAGGGTTGACTTTAGGTCGACTACTAGTTATAAAACTTTTTCAAATCTTATATGGAGCATTTTTATGCTGCCGATCCATTCTGATGGGAGATTGCTTGGATGATGACAATGACGACGAGGAAGGCTTTCGTGTGGTGTATACTCTGGATGCTGATGTACAAAACAAGGACTCCGTTCCTATTTTCTGAAAGCTGTGAACTAAATATCTTAGTGTATAGCTTTGAATAACTACTTTTTGTATCTTGTACTAATAATCTAAAGATTTGACGTTCTTCATTTGATCATGCAGAAATTCCTTGCAAAAAGTCTTCACCTGCTGTGGAAGAATTAAGTACGGATGTTGTGCCTGATAAGTCCATCATTTCTGAAGACAAAGCTCAAGGATCCCTAGGTTGGACAGAGACAAACTGAAACCTCAATAATTAGCTTTTTTCTGTGCATTTTGTTTTGATTCTAAATTATTCTTAGTCATTTCTTTCTTTCTTCTTTCTTTCGTATGTAGATGTGTTGTTAAGCAACCTTACAATTGTAACATTTTGTTCTCTCTTGTTTTCTAGGTTATTTATTTTCTTTGTAGCACGGACATGAAAATGGCACCACACGAAATGGATGCGACACCATTTTTAGTGTCCGTGTATGATGTGTCCAATATGTGTCCAACAAGAAAAATATTGACACAAACACGGCAAACATTGTGGAGTGTACGTGCTTGCTAAATTATTCTAGAATGTTAATAATATAAGTTCTCTTAAAAGCTCTAAACTTAATATGTTACTTACGCATGCTTATAGATGAATTTACTATAGTCTACGTGTTATCAACATAACATGGTTCCCACCTTCTGCAGCAACTACAATGCGTCCTGAAAGATCATTCCAAGTAGATGACCTGAGTTGTGTTCTTAGCAACAAACAACTGTTGAGCATAGGTACTTTCTTTGCCCTTAAGTGAAGAATGTTACATCTATGCTAGTGTATTGCCAAATCTATGTGCAGGGTGTGCTCGGGACTGATGCAGTGATACTTCCTGCACTGGCATATAAATTTGTGTTCTATAGTAAATATCATTTTGATTTAACTTTCATTTCATAGGGCTTGTCCTATTCGTATTCTAGTATGACTGCTCCCTTTTAAGTTTGGGTTTTAAGTTTCATACATGGGAATGTAGCATTTCAATTGTTATTTTTTTGGTCTTTTGTTATTACGTTTGTTTAGTCTGATTCTCGTCCGTGTCTCATTACTTACTAATATAACATTTCCCTTTATGCTTTCCTGCAAGCAGTCGAGTCGAATGAGATTCGAGTGGTTCTTGGAGGATGGAGAGCTGAGGGAAATGGTCCAAATGATGTGACAGCTCCAAAGAACCAGATATGTAATTTTCCACAATAAATGAAAAAAAAAAAATCAAAGAAGCTTTTAACCTTTCTTCCTTTCCAATTCTTGGGGTCAATCTTCTAAACCATTGTCTCGCTTTGTTTCCAGGAATTGGATTAGTCATGAGGGGGGAAGCCTTTAGCAAATTCTCAGATAAGGTACACGCTTTTACTATAATCATTTCAGAAGTTTTTCTTGGTATAGTTTAACATCCACAGGACTTGTTATTTCCTTATGCAGATTCTATCCATTCTCAATCCACACGAGCGAGCCATCTAGTTGATGAAGTAGGTATATTGAGTTGTTCCTAATTATAAATTTTTATACTAAAGCTACTAAAGCTTGATCACTCCCATTTAGGGTTTAAACTTTTAGGGTGCTGTGTTACCAGTGGGCTCTTTGCTATTGCGAGTCTGCCTTGCTCTAATTTTTTGCCTCCTATCTTCGTCTCGTCCAATATTGAAAGAGGGGTTTTGTCCATGCATTTCATCTCAGGAGATACTTTGAATGTAACATTGCTGCTGCTGATTCTGTAAAGTTGGGAATGTCAGGTTCAGATTTTATACAGTTTGAAGCTGCAGTTTTTATCCATACTTCCTTTATTGATGCTGTCTCTCATCTGGCAGCGAGACTGATGCAGCAGTAGGTAGGGGAGTAACAATTGTATGGGATTTGGAACACTTTCATTTGATGGATGAACTCTGGTTAATGAGTTGCAAAATTACAGTCTTGTGCCATGTTATTTGGTCATTTTTATGTACTATGTTACCCAAAAAAAGATATGTGGACTACTCTTTAATTTATTTTTTTTATCATTCAAATTCCAAATCAGTTCCCAAATTAACATTTTGGCACTCATAAAATGTCATCCTGCACTCTATCCATGTATGCACAAATTAATGTCGGATTTAATGCAGGTGTAGATTTGGAATTTGAATGATAGAAAATTAAAGATGAGTGCAGAATTATATTTAACAGCATCCTTTTTTTTTGATACATGTTTTTAATGTTCAGACATTGGGGAAAAAATTGAAAACATGTTTCCAGTGGCGGATCGTTAGAACTTGTTTAAACGTATTTACAGCTTTTTTTTTTAGGTAAACAAATATTTCAACAAGGTATAATCAATTTCAATTTTTTTTTTTTTTTTTTGCAATTGTTTCAATGTAAAATTAGTTGATCACTGAAAGTTAGTACACAGAAGATCACAGAAATCCTTGCATTTCTGTTTTCACTGCATATTAGCACTAGTAACAAAGTTTGTGGAGCACATCCATAATAATAAAAAAGTGTGGCTTCACAAGGGCAGCATCACAGTCAAGATGCAGGCATTGGGCCACATGTATATTGGGATAATCCAATTGTGCACCAATTTGACATTTTCATGTAATTAATAGAAGCTTAA
>JANAVB010016790.1:0-10000 GCA_029216955.1 Iris pallida | reverse complement strand
TTAACAAACATGCTGGATTATTTGCTAATGAAAAAATAACAAGCAAATATGTTCAATAGTGATTACTTAATAGTATTGTGGAATGAATTTTTTTTGTAGACAAGGCTAGTCATTAATGACCGTCCCTCTCCTGGGCTACTAGCACCAAGACCCCCGCCCATTTAATTATTGCTCGGACCGAGATTCGAATCCACGCCCACTTCTCCCCTCCTTACTAGTGTGACCACTAAACCACCCCTTGGTGGTAATATCATGGAATGCTACCAAACTAGGGACAACAAATACCTCCAACCAATAAGTTTTTGGTCCCATACAAAAACAAAGACTACAAAAGAAAGTCTGTTTGCCACAAAACCAGATACATAGTACCACAAGCATAAATATAACCATGTTAACAATAGCACAGTACAATCAATAAGGGGAAATTTTGCAGTAAGCAACAAACACAGCAAAAAACAAAAATCGTAAATAATGTTACAAAAAAACTTAACCATGTTAACAATAGAGCGGATAAATGAATAAGGGAAAATTTTACAGTAAGCAACAAACATACAAAAAAAATTAGTAAATGGCAAATAGTGTTACAGGAAAACCTTTTCACTACATAGACAAGTCATAACAATCTTGGTGCAATATAATGATGTAAGTGTACAAAGATGAAAGCTTACAGTCTAAAATAAGAGTACATTTTCTAGTGAAGATATTGACTGGATCACTGGACACCTCCACTGATCTATGCCAAAAGAATCTGGCAAAAGAAAAAGAAGAAAACCATTACAACAAGAGCTCCTTGCACAAGAAACCCCACGATCCTATCCCCTTAGTTTTTCTCCTGCCAACATGACAACGCTACACTAGCAGGCCCTGTTCATAGGCTAGTGTCCTGGATTACATGATTTCTCCATATATTCTAATTGCAAAAGGTTTGATGGCAACAACTTTTTTGCTAAGTGGTGGTAGTAATATTTGCTGTGCACACTCTCCCTTTCCCATATAATCAAATTAAATGCTCTATTACAAGTTCAATTTCGTCAGCATCGACGGCATGCTCATCAAACGGGTTCCAGTTATGGTAAGAAATAATGTTCAAACACCGTACTGAGTTGGGCTTCTACTTGTAATGCCTCCACATGCTCAGAACCAAGCACAGACAGACCAATCATTTTTAAAGCATTAGCCTTTACCTAACATTATCTGGTTTCTCACAAACAACCCTACAACTACAGGATAATTCTTTTTTTCATCAATATCCTGCTTGCACTTTTCATTGTCCATTTTTAGTCCAAGGAAAGATAATCGAACAGTTCAAATAGAGGCTGAAAGTTCAATTTGCCTAAAATTTGGCCTGTCAGGTCCTACAATAACGCACCTCAGAGAAAAACAGCTATTGAAATCTTGAAGATGCAATACTGAATTAACAACAAAGGCTTTTGGTATAAGACTTGGTACTTTCCTGTTCCTAGGAGAATATTTTGTAAAAAATATCTTCCAAATAATTCACCATATGTTGCATGCATACTAAACTGAGAGTACTGCATGCTGAGATAGGTGCTCCATCCCTTGCAGGACATAGCAGTAAACCTTTAAAGATAATTCTTTATTTCAGTTAGATGTGAATCTATGTACCTAGTTAACAGCAAACAAAACTGGGCGACAGTACCCTTTAAATTTATCAGGCAGATTGCTAATCCGCTGCATTCACCATATTAGAGCCTGTACTCACCATATTCCTATCTGATTCAAAAGAACATCCTAACAACTTTTCACCTTGGTATGGAATATCTAGCATCAACTATGTGCTTCAATTCTGTACACCCATAAGTTGAAAATCATTCAAGTGTAGCATCACCCTATGTGCTTCAATTCTGTACACCCATGAGATGAAAATCGTTCAAGTGGCATGTAATGGCATTGGTGTCCATTTTTGTAGTGATATAGCTACCAATGGTATATCTAGAGTTCTCTAATCAATCAAGGTCTCTCTTCACTTGAGGCATTTATCTTTTCACCTGCCAAATCCCTTGCTGAAGCACCAACTATAAACCCTACTGACTGAAAAGAAAACCTTCAACACCACAAAATCCAAAATCTGATATAGAAATGCCCAGAATAATGCAAGATTCTGTATCTGCAAGTTTTCTATCAAAGAAGGAAACAACAGACCCAAAACTAACATCTCTAGATCCTAATATAAACAACAATAACCCAAAATATACCAAATATCCCCCACCTAAACAGTACTGTCCTCTAACATCCCCAAACTAACATTTGTGAATTATAATATGAACAAAAAAACCCTAAGATATGCATAATACCACCATCCCAGTCGAATCCTGCTGCTGACTATATCGTCGGCAGGTTATGCCGCAAACCTCAAAGAGGAAAATCGAAGACTGAGATGGAGGAAAGGACATATCAGTCGACGATTATGGAGGTGGAGGCGTGAAAAGGCCAGATACATAAACTCTTACAAGAGGAGAAGGCTCAAAGGGGGACGTCATACTTCAATACGGATAAGTGCCAGTTTAGAACTCAGTGAGTTCCGCTAGTATCAGTCACAAGACGCTAGTATCAGTAGATCAGTCAGCTAATTCAGAGTAGCCTGTAGTCTAAATAGCAATAGACAAGCTCAGCATAGGCATAGGTTCAAGCAGTGTCAAGTTCAGTAATCAAGCTCCTCAGTACAGTAGCTCAGCACAGTAGCTTATAGTTCAGGTTCAGTAGAGTATCAGAGTTCAAAGACAGAGCAGTAGCAGTAGCAAGTCTTCTTAGCAAACCAACACCTCAACTAAGCAAGAAGGAGACCATTACTTGAAAGCCAAGTTTACTGAGGGCTATAAGTGTAATTAGCTATTTCTGTTTAGTATAAATAGTATCAGAATAAAGGAGGAGGTATCGGATTACTTGTAAGAGATGTTAGCTTCTTGATTGTAACTACTTTCTGTTATTCCTTAGAAATTGAATAAAGTTCCTCAAATTGCTCCGACTCTTCTAAGTTTTTTTTTTTTCCAATCTTCCAGTTTCAATGGTGAATTCAGTAAGATCCCCTCCAAATCCCATGCCACTGGTAAGAGGATCTATCAAATATAAACCCAAAATCAGCTACACATGAATTTCATACCCCCTATATCAGAATCATAAAACTGCCTATCCCAGAAAAGAAGCTCAAATAAACTACCCACCCCAAAAAATAAGGCATAGAAGTAGAAAGCTAGAGGCATAGAAGGAGCCTCATATAAGGACTAAACTTCCAAGCGGGTGGTCAATATTCCCATAAAGATGAATCCGCCAAGAATCTCAATATTCGTATCAAATATAAAGGAAACATCCAAATCTGGAAAATATCCATACTGGCATGAAATTTCACCTTCCAAGTCTACTTCTCCAATAAAAAAATTTGTTCAAAAACATGAGCCCATAAACATAATATAAACAATCAAACCTCATTATCACTCAGTGTTCTAAAATGCGTTAAAAAAACGGCGCATAGGCACTATGCAGCTACCCAATGCCAAAATTTTCAATATATTATGCATTCTAGGCTGAAGGCAGCATTATGCGGGGAAAATGAGCATTATGCAGCCAAACAAAAAAAAACAGTCCCATAAATTTTGGCCTAGTTTCTGTCACTTTTTTCCAAATTTTTTTTTGGCATGATCCCTTTTATTTTCATGGTCAATTTTTGGCCTAGCCCAAAATATTTATATTGGCATTTTATTTTCATATTTTGGTGAACTATAAGTTATAATTCTATTTGTTCAATACTTGTTATTGTAGTCTTTGGTCCATTTTGAGTGCTTGCTGAAGTTCTTCACAATATAATCCTTGTTTTATATATACATATAAATATATAGTTTTGCATTATTTACGATGAACTAGAAAATCCTAATCTTTTGTTAATGGTCACATTTTTTTCCACATAAATCAGCCTAGGCGGCTGCCTAGCCACCTGGACACTAGGCATCCCCTTGCCGCATACGGCCGCCTAGTGCTTTCTATAACATTGCGTAATATAAGAAATATATCCTCCAAAAGTCCAGCCTTTAGTTATCCTAGGGTAAAGTTCTCTATTATTGACCTGCTAAACTCTTCCTATAGATGCAAAACTCTCATCACTTCCCATATGACGGCAAAGATAATGTTCAAGGAGCAAAATTGCGAATTGTCTAAAATCACCATGATCTCATACATGTTCATTCTGAATTTCCATGATTGGTAATTCCTCAGTCCCACATTTATAATCTACAGTATCCTTCTATAAACAATAAAAACCTATTTAAAACATATGTTTCTCATACTGATCCCCCTCATATGACCCCCAACTTAATTACAGAAAACCTTGAGACAAACAATAAAAACCTATTTAAAACATATGTTTCTCATAGGATCACCAACTTAATTAAAGAAAACCCTGAGACAAAACAATAAAAACCTATTTAAAACATATGTTTCTCATATGATCCCCTTCATTTGACCCCCAACTTAATTACAGAAAACCCTGGTACAAACAACAAAAACCTATTTAAAACACATGTTTCTCATATGATCAACTTAATTACAGAAACCCTGAGAGAAACAATAAAAGCTAGATATATTCAGATAGTTTTATCATAAAACCAGCATCTTATCTTCTTAGGCCGAAGTTCAGTATTCTTTCACCTGTTAAACTCTTTTTTAAAGCATGCTTCTCACTGTATTGCCATATGATCCTAACAGTAAATGAATGCACAAATTCCAATCGACAGTCTAATTTCCACAATCCAATTCATGCTCAGTTCAATTTCCCAACAGTTGATACCTTGATAGAGGTAACTGAAAACATTAGATCCCAAATATCATGAGTTTATCACATATAGAGGATGAAAAACTAATATTGACAACTTCCACCAGCAAAACAAGCCTCAAGTCATCTTAGCTCAATATTTGCAATTTTCACCAGCAACTCTTTATTACTACTAAGTTCTTACTGTATTCTCATCATATCATAAAACGAGAACATCCCCCAGCTTGAAATTAAAACCCCACTTGCATAATCGACAATTTTATATCATACAATGTGGGTCATAACACAATGTTCCCAAATGTTCGCCAACTATATTGGCCAAAATCCACACTTAAAACAATCTGAACCCAGAATACGAATGATAAACATAGAAAACCAACTCTAATCACCATCTGTACATGCTTCAAAACTTCTCCAATTTTCCAGCTCTTCCTTACTGGAAAACTCTCATGGCATTCCCATCTTATGTTAAAAGTAAAGTCAATGTCCACAATATGACATGTGATAACCTTTTCACTCTTTGGCTTAATATGTCATATAGATGAATCAAATTGCATATAGAAAAATTGTATCATCTTATCTATTCGTATGCACACTTTATAGCCTAGGAGAACTTGGAGGATGCTTGTTGGTTGCAAGAGCTTAACAATATAGCCAAAAGCTACATGCCTGCCAACTGGCCAATAGGTATTGTGGGTTATGGCATGTCCATCTCATGCTCATAGCTAAGTTGGCACCAAGAGGTGTGTCAGCACAATAACAGTTCACAAATTTTTTGTCAATACCTTTATGAACGATCCCATTCTGTGGGAGAGAGCTTGGACAATGATGATGAATTACATCCATAGAATATCTTATTGTTCTAGTCAAATATGAGGAAAATTGATCTTAAAGATGTCCTAGTTACCACTTTGGGTCTGGATTCTGGCCCTTTAAAAGAAAGATCACTGATAAATTGCCAATGACAAAATCATAAACTTTGAAATTCCCCTCTTTTCTAGTTCAATTTAACATATGATGTGGGGACAATCCATAGATCAAGTTAATGATCTACTTGAATATCCAAACAAATCTTATTGGTGAAAGTGTTAGCTTGGTCAATCATGAAATTTTCAAGGAACAATTAGAATTAAAAAAAAGAAACATGCATAATTAGACGAGCATATTAATATCATGTGATATTCAAGTCTCACGGCAGCTGGTGGTATGGAAAATGTGGTAATATATGCCTCAAAGCCCTCACCCATATCAGAAATATATGGTTTGAATTTCCTCAATTAAGATTAAATATGGTGCTCTCCAGTTGATCAATATCCACGATAGACATATATAAGCCCTTTTACTTCAATCAGTAGCTCTAGAGTAATTAACAGTTCATCTCCAATATCATTCATTTGTCATACTTTATTATCAGTCCCTTCCCATTCTCAGATATCTACAAATACCATATCCTGAAGAAATTCACACTATCCATGAGATTTTCACAGTGCTTATTTGGATATTTAGGCTTATACCCTATGAGGGAAAAAATATTCCACAGATAATCAGATGAAGAAAGACTTCCACTGCCAATCATTTTAGAGAAATTATCAGATTGAGGATCCCAAAAATTTTATATGAACCAGTCAAACTAAGAAAATCAGTGTACTATCTATCCCTCTGATATGTCTCCCCACACTATAGTGTCATAAGAAGGTGAACTATCCAGCATCAGGTACAAAAAATGGAGGTGGTCCTGTGGTGGTTTTCAATGTTCAGAGAAAGCTTGCAGCAGTATTAATGGGTCATATAGCAGAATCATACTACTGTCAACAAACCTTATAGTTAATGGAGGTCAACTTTGCCTGCTTTTTCTCATAAGCTCATCCTACTCTTTTAGGGCCTTCAAGGGTCTCTCTTCGCACGAACAAGAAAGATTTGCCTTACATCTAGTTTCTATATGAAGATTGCCGTAGTTTAATGAGTCAGAATAACTCAGTCAGCCCTCTGTCAACATGGTGGTAGCTTAACAACAAGGTATTACTTTTCATTCCAACCTTCTTGGTTAAAACCATATTTATCATATACAATCATCCAACCCATGAGCTCAAATATTAAGCTGTTTTCACAGAACAGTTGGAACAACACTACTCGATCACATTCTCATTTCCAGAAAGAAAGTACATCCTCCCTCCCTTGTCAAGTTCAACTCTAGCATGTTCACTAAAGATGTGTCCAAACCAAAGTTCTAAGTTTCGATCTAAACCGATAGTAAAAGCACCGAAACCAATGAAATTACTGAAACAAATATATTCAAAACGATGGAACCCCCTAAAGCTGCCAAAACTGATACCAATAGGAACCGATGCCGATACTGCGAACCTTGGTCTAAACGGATCAAACAAAGAGCCGAACCTCCAAATTACCTATAAAGTTTGCACTTTGCACCACCATAGATCCATAGATATACAATGTATATATTATTGGAAACTTAATAGTTTCAGAGTGAATGAGAAATTGGATCTCATTAATTAAATATAGCCTTAAGGGTAATGTTGACAATGCAAATAAAATATTAATAAATAACTAAAGAGATATACTGCTTCGTGAAACATTCTCTCTTAATTTGTGAAGAGACATGGTGACTCTTCAATGGCAACCTTCCAATTTCTATATAAAGACCCCATAGGTGTTGTATTAGATCATCGGATTTTCACAAAAAAATACTGCATAAAGAGAGTTCCATCTACTCTTCGTTCGCTTGTCTTTCCGGTTTGGAGTGCTACTACCGAAAAGAGCGATCGTTGTATCATGGGAGACGACAACCAAAGGACCATCAGCGCCAATAGCGGGTTGAACCGTCTTAAGGCCGGAGAATTCAATTCTCGCCTCTATCATAATATTCATAGTTTGCAGTATCGGCCGATACCGATACGGTTTGGCATGTCCTGATCAGATACCGACCGATACCCGATACTAACCGATACCAACATTGGGGTCACTTCTTTGGTCAGTTTGGCAAAGAAAATTGAACAAAAAAGACCAATCATCAAGGACATAAAAGCATAGTACGGTTGTAAAAGCATGTAAAAGAAGAAAAAAATTTATCTATCACATGTAAACCAATAGATAAGGGTGACTATTATTCATTCAATTTTATAACTACTAAGAAACAACACTGAAAATACTTAAAATTATGCCTTAATGTATAAAATATATTTTCTAAAATGTTAATAATTATTTGCTTTTCGAATACCAAAAAAATCCGACACTCCGATCTGAACTGCCGATACTGTCGATACCACCGATCCAGATACTCAGAGAAATGGTTCGATACCGATTCTGATACTGATACTGCGAACCTTGATAATATGCATTCGGTGCATAAAAATTCGGGTTCTTAATTTTGTGTTCTGTTGTGTTTTGTGTGACTAATAGATCCAGTATGTTTACACCAATCATTTTGTAAGGTACATGACACAAATAAAACCCTACAAAAGCAAGCATCATACCTGTATATATGGATAAGTGTTGGCTGCGGCCCTGTCCCCTATAAGCATAGAATCGCACTGCGAGAAGTTCCTTGCCCCTGTAGCCTTGGGCATCACCTGCACGAGCCCCCGGTAGCAGTTCCTGGACTTCCCCGCCGATATCCCCTTCGACACTATCCTGCTCCTCGTGTCCTTCCCCTGGTGTATCATCTTCGTCCCGGTGTCGGCCTGCTGGTAGTCCTTCGTGAGCGCCACCGAGTAGAACTCCCCCACCGACCCGTCCCCCCTCAGCACCACGCTCGGGTACTTCCACGTGATCGCCGACCCCGTCTCCACCTGCGTCCACGAGATCTTCGCCCTCGCCCCCGCGCAGAGCCCCCTCTTCGTCACGAAGTTGTAGATCCCGCCCCGCCCCTCCTCGTCGCCCGCGTACCAGTTCTGCACCGTCGAGTACCGGATCTCGGCGCGCTCCGCGCAGTGCAGCTCGACCACCGCGGCGTGCAGCTGGTTCTTGTCGTAGCTCGGCGCGGTGCAGCCTTCCAAGTAGCTGACGTAGCTCCCTTCCTCGGCGATGATGAGGGTCCTCTCGAACTGCCCGCTCTCCTTGTCGTTGATCCGGAAGTAGGTCGAGATCTCCATCGGCGAGACGGTGTCCTTGGGCACGTAGCAGAAGGAGCCGTCGCTGAAGACGGCGGAGTTGAGGGCGGCGTAGTAGTTGTCCGCCGGCGGGACGACCTTCCCCAGGTACTTCCTGACGAGGTCCGGGAACTCCTGGACGGCCTCGGAGATGGAGCAGAAGATGACGCCGGCCTTCCGGAGGGTCTCGCGGTGGGTGGTGGCGATGGAGGTGGAGTCGATGACGGCGTCGACCGCGACGTTGGCGAGGCGCTTCTGCTCGTTGATGGGGACGCCGAGGCGCTCGAAGTAGCGGACGAGCTCCGGGTCGACCTCGTCGAGGCTGTCGAGCTTGGGCTTGCGCTTGGGCTCGGAGTAGTAGGTGATGGAGTCGAAGTCGATGGAGGGGTAGGAGTTGTCGGACCAGGTGGGCTCCTTCATGGTGAGGAAGCGGGCGAAGGCGTCGAGGCGGAAGCGGAGCATCCATTCGGGTTCGGACTTGAGACCCGATATGGAGCGGATGGTGGACTCGGAGAGGCCCTTGGGGATGGAGAAGGACTCGAAGTCCGAGTTGAACCCCCACTTGTAGTCGCGCTTCAGGAGCCGCTGGATCGTGTCGGGCTCGGAGGGGGAGGGGGAGGGGGAGGCGGGTTTCGGGTCGGTCTGGACGGACCGGGGGGCGAAGACGGACGGGGGCGCTATCGGGTTGCGGATCCGGGTCGGGTGGCGGGGGAGGAGGACGGGTTTGGGTTTGGGGATCTGGAGGGGGCTCAGGAAGGAGGAGGAGGAAGAGGAAGCCATTCGTGGATGGAACAACTGAACAAGGGATGGACGATGTGTGGAGGGGTTGTAGCGTGTGTTTTGCTTGCGGCCGGGACTTTTGTACAGTTGTGGGCCGTACACGTGTCCTACTCTTTGATTTGTGGCTGGCTTGATCACCGCCGCTTGAGCAAGGCGGTGAGCCCTTGACCATGACAATTATTTTGACGTTTATTAATAGGGGTTGTTTTGTTTGGAAAATAATATCAAACTAAATTTCTTGGCATACATTATGCTGTTGGAAAATCATACCATATACCTAGATTTTCTTTTGGATCCTTCCACGTTCTTAACTGCCTTATCTACAAAAAAA
>JANAVB010016789.1:0-31718 GCA_029216955.1 Iris pallida | reverse complement strand
GACATAGCTAAACTTGTCCTAGAGTCCCATCCGCGACTGCCTTGGCAACTCCTTTGAATCATTCCGTCGCCTTTGAACCAGTATTCGTATTCGATAACCTCCTTCGAACTCTATATTGCTTTCGCCTTCACCTATTTTAGAAGGACGAAGGCGTTGTGCTAGAAATTTCTCTAGCTATCCTATCACCTATGACTATTATCACTCTATGTTGCTATATCTTCATCCTAAACTACTCGTCCTTTTTCTCGGCCCTATATTTACTATCATGACCTTCTAATCGCTTAATTTAGGAGTAAATCAAATTCGTTCTCTTAATCGTGCTCTCAACCTACTCTCAAGAAATCATATCTTCTAGGTCTCTAATTTATTTTCTCATGATACCATACAATTCCTTATTGTAGGTTATCTTGATTAAACTTTAACCCTTGATCATTTTCACTCTTGCGTTAATTAGCCATATCCACGATTATTTTTTTATTTATAAATCACGATTTCCTAATGCATCTTGTGTTGAACGTTGTGAATTAATTTTTCCTCATCGCTACCCCTTTGTACCTTCAAACCCCCCTACTACTTCTTACTTTCGAGGACAAAATTCTTTTAAGTTGGGTAGGATGTAAAACCTCTAAATTTCAACTATTTTTTATTATAAATTTGGTACTGATTTTGTATTTTGTATTTATACGTCGCGTAGTTGTACATCGCACACAAAATTCATTTTTCGTAATTGCTCGACGAGTGTGAATATGTGCGAGCGTACATATCTTTAGAAAAATATTTTTTTATTTTTATAGTTTCAAAATAATATATATAATAATTATTTTAGCTATCTTACCAAAGTTTCCAAGTTATTATTTTATTTATTTTATTTATAAAAAGTCTTTCATTTATAACAGTTATTAATAATAAATAAAAATTCTTCGTGCATACATATATTTCATAAATATTTTATTATTTTATTTTAAATAATAATATAATTTTTGAAATTATTATTATATGTATTTTTAGAAAATATATTTTGAAATTTTTGTGCCAATTTAAATCTTTGACTGGATTTTTATGGATTTGCTTTAAATAGTTTAAATTTAATGATAGAATTTATATTTAATCTAAGTTTAGATTATCTAGATTTAAATTAAAATTTGATTTGGATTATTATTGATTGAATCGATTTAAATTTGATTTAAATTAAGTAGTTATCTATTTTTGTGTTTAAATAATCCAAATCCTTATCTTCTAAGGATTACCTCAACCCTATAAATAGGGGAGCCTCCATAAGTTTTTCATCCATTATTTTCTCCACAAATTTCCACCACAAAAGTGAGTGCCTCGTGTCTGTGTCCAACATCTCCCGTGTCAGCCATGACGGCCACGGGTCCGACCCCGGGTGTCTTTCCAATGTCTTGTTCCATAATTTACACATACATTATTTTTTTCCATTTCAGACACCCCCGACACAATCAATTCTCTAATCCTAACCCTAACCCCTGTCATGTCCGCTGTCTCCGGCCATCTGCCCGACAGAGCCGCCCAGTGCTGATCGCCCACCACCTTCACCCTCACTATCACCCAAAATTTCCCTCTGAGCACCTGCAGTCCCAGCCCTTTCCACCATCGAGACCTCCAACTCTACCGCCGTCATCTTCTCATTCCCGGCCACCCGACTCTGGCACCATCTCCATCAGTACCTTGACACGAGCATTGGCATAAACACCACCGTCCTACCACCACGTTCGAATAGTCGACCCCCAAACCACCTCCGCCTATGCGACCAAAACCACCACAGCCCTAAAACTCCATCGCCCATCCCTGCACTCCGACAATACTACCACGTGGCCGCCGCCTCTAAATTCAACACCTGCCACCACCATTGCAACCACCACCACCGTCACTCCGTCCATCCAACTACCTCGATGCCCATCCGACCAAACACCACGGCCACCGCAAACCCAACCACAGCCAACCTCCATCTCCGCCATGATAGCCAGATCCCGCAGCCGCACAACCACCGGTCGTCCAAAAACTACCACCACCAACACAAATTTAAAACACACACAGACAACCCACACACCTCAAGTGCATATATAGAAAAGTAATTACAGAGTTCTTAAGTCTTATATATGCACTCAACCAGGATAGGAAATAACGCCTCATTTCTTGTTCTAGTTCTTCTTCTGTTATGTGTGGCCTACCTGATCACATCATCATTTAATATGCTGAAAACAATATCGTTCAAGCACTTGGAAAATCTCTAACCTCCTTCCATATCATGGCTCTGTACCACCTTGGCGGTGGATCACCCTTCTCTACAACGCCGGCACAGAATGCATTCCTGTTCCTTCTGAATGGATGATCTTTTGGCAGAAATTGTCGATGACAATCAAAGAAGCACGATTTTCCTCCGTATTTCAAGCGGAAAGCCTTAGTACGGTCTACGCAATACGGACATAAGAGACGACCATGAGTGCTCCATCCAGATAACATTCCATAGGCCGGAAAGTCGTTGATGGTCCACATAAGGGTTGCCTTCATCTAAAAATTTTGCTTCCTGGAAACATCGTACGTGTTAGCGCCTACTTCCCATAACTGATTCAACTCATCTATCAAAGGCTGTAAGTACACATTAATGTTCCTCTTGGGATTGTTCGGACTAGGAATTATAACGGTTAGAAACATGTACTGAGTCTTCATGCACACAAGGCGGTAGGTTATACGGAGTGACAATCACAGACCAGCACGAATACTGGGATCTCGAAAGACCAAAAGGAGTAAAACCGTCAGAAAATAGCCCCAAACTGATATTACGCGGATCTGAAGCAAAATCAGGATACACTCGATCAAAGTGCTTCCACGCTTCTCCATCGGATAGGTGATCCAACACTCCTTCAATCTGTTCTCGCATGTGCCAACTCATATTTTCGGCCGTCTCTTTCACCATAAATAATCTTTGCAACCGCGGCGTTAAAGGCAAGTAGTGCATTGAATCGATCGGTCTTCTTGCACCGGTAGACCTTCCTGTACTAGTTGTCTTATAGCGATCAGTACCACAAAATTTTCACACATATGCGTCCTTGTCGTCTTTGTAGTACAGCATGTACCCATTGCGACAAGAATCAATTTTCTCGTATCCGATCCAGAGCGATCTCACCATCCTCTTAGACCGGTAGAAGTCTTTAGGTAACTTAGCACCCGCCGGAAGATCTCTATAATCAACTCTAACACTCGGTTGTAGCGTTCTTGCGACATGTTAAAATCTGACTTAATGCTCAACAGACTTGTAACCACCTCCAACGGTGAATGATCCTCACAACCAGGATATAATGGAGTCCTTATATTCTCCAGCAACTCCATGAACTTTGCAGCATCGACATTGGGTGCCTCCTCAGCTGCATCATGAACGAAACTAGGTCCCGCAGCGTCGAAAACCATGTTCACGCACCCGTCGTCGTATGCATGATTATCTGAAACAAAATTAGGTCCCACATGCATATACGACTCAACATAAGGCTCCGGCTCTGATGCTAAAGACACAAGTTCTCCGTGTGAGGTCCACTGATAGTAATTAGGCGTGAAACCTCTCGAGTACAAATGATATGTCACTTCCACTTCTGGATAATATTTCACGTTATGATATTTCATACACGGACAATTAATTTTGGTGCCGTCCATGTACTGAGGGAACGCCTTAGCAAACTGCAGGAACTGCTCTACTCCCGCTATGTATTTATCCCGCACACCACACATATCATCAGGACGACGATTGTACATCCATGAACGATTCTGCAAGTAGTAATTCATATCCATTTGGAAATAATTCTGCAAAGATGGACACACATGTTTACCGCAGTAACTAGTCAAACTGGGTGAAGTTGAGTTGACTAAGTCGATATCTTGGACAAACTAGTCAAACTGGGTGAAGTTGACTAAGTCTAGGCAATTATCCTTCATTAGACATAGACATGGAACAAACACCGATATTTGCAGTATCCGAACTTCCTAGTATATATTACAGTATAGAGACATGGTAACCGTATGTAGGGGTGCAACTCAGGAAGGTTGGGTCGGGCTTGAGGTCAACCCGAGTCCAACCAAATGAATCATAAGCCTAACCCGAGCCCAAGCCCGGCCCGACCTCGGGTTCAACATATGAAGCCCAAGACCAAGCCCGGAGGATCGGGTTGAACTCGGGTTGGGTCGGGTCCATCGGGTTTATCGGGCTCTAATATAATATTTGAAATAATTTTGAACAGAAGTAATATTAAACACAACCAAATAGCAATCAAGTATTGGTCATTACAAAATACAAACTGAAATAAGATTCAGGATAATAAGTTGAAGAGTTTGTGTGGAGAATTTAGATTTAAACTTTTAATTTAAGAAGTATGAAACTATATATATATATATATATATATATATATATATATGTAAGCCGGGTTTCGGGTTCGTCAGGTAACCCGACACATGAACCCGAGCCCAACCTGATTTTTGACCGGGTTCAAATATTTTAACCCAAATCCGAGCCCGAACCCGAGTATCTTCAACCCTAACCCAACCCATTAACGAGTTTATCCTATTGGGTTCGGGTTTAGCCCGCCCAAGTTGTACCCCTAACCGTGTGTCCGTGTGTGTGTGTGTGTGTGTGTGTCCGTGTGTCCGTGTGTGTGTCCGTGTGTGTGTATGTGTGTGTCTCTGTGTGGTATGTTTGTGTCCGTGTGTGTGTGTGTGTGTGTCCGTGGGGGAGGAGGATGAGGAGGAGGAGGAAGGAGAGGAGTTAGGTTAGGGTTTACCTGAGGAAGAGGAGGAGGAGCTCGGATTGGGGGAGGAGGAGCTCGACGGGGGGGGGTAGGGGTCACCGGGGGGGGAGGGAGTCGCCGGGGGGGAAGGGGTCGCCGGGGGGGAGGGAGTCGCCGGGGGGGAGGGAGTCACCGGGTGGGGGGGGAGATCGCCGGGGGGGGGGGGGGGAAGAGATCGAGAGAAAATTTTAGAAATTTTCGAGTGAGGGGGAAAAAGGAAACAGCGTGCCCTAAGTAAAAAAAACTTAGCGACGTCAAGAGGAGACGTCGCTAAACGTCGCCTACTAGTGTCGTTTAGCGACGACATTTTAGGACGACGCTAAAGGTCGCCAACTAGTGTCGTATAGCGAAGACATTTTAGGACGTCGCTAATATGCAAAATTTTGGCAACGTCTTTTGTCGGCTAATTCCGTCGCTAATTTATCATATTTTAGTAGTGTATGCAAACATTAGCGACTTCTAGCGTCGTCTGTTTTAATAATACTAACAGTAGCCACTATTCATCGCAAGCAATGACGTTTTGTGAAGTTTATTAAAGGAGTCACTAAATTTATATAATATAGAGACATTTTCTTCTTGCGTCGGTGATAACGTAACTAATTTTTCGTATTTTGGTACTGAACGTGCAATTTAAAGGTCATCAATTAGGAATTCCTACTCATTATTCGATCAAAAAACTTAAAAAGCATGTGAATAAGATTTTAAAATTTTCTAATATTTTTTCCAAAACTTTAGTAGTATTTTGATGTCTAATTGAATTTATTTTCCCTAATTTCATTAAATATGCAACTATTTAATCACCTAGAATTTAATATAAATTAAATCTAATAAAATAAACAAAAAAATGAAAATAAGTTTAGTTGATTTATTTTTGAATTTCCAGCGAAGAAAGAAAACAAAAAATTGCCACAAAATTTCGAGAAAGCCCCCTCCAAATCAATTCTTTTATTTAAAAGCGAACATAGCTGTTGAAACCCGCTATAACTTGTTGTTGATGTTGGTTGAGAAGGTTTGGGAGGAGAAAAGTAACCAAAAATTCTAGGAAGTTACGGGTTCAACTTCAGGGTTTTGAAGAAGTAAAAAAAAAAAATAACGTTTATTATTTTTTTTTTTGAAATCCCACTCACACAAACAATTGGGGGGCTCGAACCTTGCCGGCCCCTCCGGGGCGAACTCTTCTATCGTGTTGCATTTCTTCTGGCGGCGTAGCAGCACCCCCTCGATCCATCGTACTAGAGCGATCCGAGAAGAACGATTAGGGTCATATTCGATCCTTTCTACAATGCCAATAGACGAAGTCCTTCGTTTCAGGTCAATTTTTTGCTGCAATCGCTTCGATCCACCCCCTCGGTGAAAAACAGTAATACGCCCGGAGGAATTCCTCCCCGCGGACTTCCCCGTACAAAGTGAAATGTCTAATATTTTATCCGAGATTTCACAAATAGCGATTGGATCCGTTGGAATGAATTATTGTTTTGATTTGACTGTCCCTATGTATTTACATGAGCATGTGGTAATACTTTCATTTTGATGGACCAACCCCGGCCAGTCCATAAACAAGTACTAATGAGGAAATGAAAACTACTATACTCAAAAAAGAAATAGAATGTCTAGACAAAAATGGAATTAGGGCTATACGGACTCGAACCGTAGATCTTCTCGGTAAAAAAGATCAAACTTCTGACTATCGAAATGATTCGAATCAAAGACCCAACATTTTTTTGCATTGGGCTCTTCGTTGGTCGACCTGATGTAAAAAAAATAACGTTTGAAACTATTTATGGGCTATTATCTGGACTTAATAGTTGAAACCCGCTCAATCTGCTGGTCCGTTAACACAAGATCTATTAAATTAAATCCACTAAAATTATAAATAAATAATATTAATATTTTAAAATTGTCATTATATATATATATATATATATATATATATATATATATATATATATATATATATATATATATATATATAAACTACTTGACAATTTTATATATATATATATATATATATATATATATATATATATATATATATATATATATATATATATATATATATATATTTATATATATATATATATATATATATATATATATATATATATATATATATATATATATATTTTTTTAGATATATATATATTTATATATAAATATATATATATATATATATATATATATATATATATATATATATATATATATATATATATATATATAAATATATATATATATAATTTTAGAAATAGTGTTTACAGTATTTTAGTACAATTATCATTTATATTTTTACATGTTTTCTCCTAATTGGTTTAAAACCCGAACCTCTAAGCTTACAACATACTTTTTAATATCCTAAAATTGTACAAAAATTAATTTGATCCTAATATGAATTTTAGGAATTTTTTTTACCAAGTTTAGTAATTTCAAGGGTCATAGAAATACAATTTCCCAATATGTTCTAGTTGTCATTAAGGGTTAGTTCAATGTCAGAATTAAAAATTCTATCTAAATTATTCTAAGTTATGAAATTTATATAAAAATCCATTTTAATAAACTAAAATATATTTATTAATTCAATTTTTTTTGTAAAGGTAGGATTTTACATTTGTAGTCCAACTTTTTTATTCAAAGCAAACATGTTTGCATTATTCTTAACAATTACTTCATCAAAAACTAAAATTCATAGAAAGTACCTTTTTCTTAATTAGTATTTATCGATTGTACATATTTATAAGCTAATAAACTAAAAACAAACACCTTGTTGTGGACAATTAGCTCAACCTCACATGTATATCAATATATGTGTCTCAATTTTTCTACAAGCTATCCCAACCTCTCTTTATATAGGAAGAGGGAGGTTGGGAGTTACATAATGAAAGGTCACTCATGAGTTACAAAATGAAGAGTCATGAGTTACAAAATGAAGAGTCACCATGATGAGATGAATTACAATACTCCCCCTTGGCTCTTCATAAACTCTGCTTGTAAACACCTCTGAGCTTCTTTGTCTGTCTGTAGTTTGCAGATTCAAAAATGACCACCTACTTGTGCCTCATTAAAACCTTGCCAAAGAAAACCCAGTGGGAAAAAAACTTTGGTCGAAGGACAAAAGAGTACACACAGGTCAGTGTGATGGGGGTAAACTTAACTGCAAAGGTGCCTCATCAAAACCTTGTCAGAGAAAACCCAGTGGGAAAAACCGCTGATCGAAGGACAAAAGAGTACACGATGGTTTAGAAGTATACACTGGATACTCCCCCTGATCACAATAGTCCTTAGTGAATAAGAGATTTGAAATGTGTCTCGTTAAAAACCTTGCCAAGGAAAATCCAATGGGAAAAAACTTGGTCTAAGGGAAAAAGAGTACACAAGCATACATCAGGATGCTCCCCTTTTCACTCGCACTCGACAGGGCGCGGAATATACGCACAACAGGGCATTTGGGGGCGCTCGTTGGGGCGCTCCCCCTCACATGCACACAACAGGGTGCGGGAAACATATTTCACTTAGGCTAGCTCTGAAAGCTTCATAAGTCCAATTGCTCTGACATGTTTCTGGAACGAGTGTTTTGGCAGTGACTTGGTGAACAAGTCTGTATGGTTATTCTCCGATCCAATGTGTTGCACTTCAATCTTCTGAAGCGCTTGTTGTTCATGTGTAAAGAACAACTTGGGCGATATGTGCTTGGTAGCATCCCCTTTGATGTAACCATGTTTCGCTTGATCAATAACAGCGGTATTGTCCTCATAGACAACAACAGGTTCATCTGGGTCATATGGAAGATCACATGTACTTCGAATATGGCCAATAACAGCTTGAAGCCATACACACTCTCTAGTCGCCTCATAGAGCGCGAGTAGCTCAGAGTGGTTCGTTGAAGTAGCCACTAAGGTCTGTTTACGAGACCTCCAAGAAAGTATTTCCAATGGTAAAGACATAACCAGATTGGGAACGCCCCTTGTGCGGATCAGATAAGTATCCCGCATCGGCGTAGCCAACAAGGGTCGCGTTGCTTCAAGTGCCAAGAGCGTTGGACTCACTCAAAACTGCATAGGAATAGAACAAGCCCAAGTCTGTAGTACCCTTAAGGTAGCGGAAAATGTCTTTTATGCCATTCCAATGGCGGCGTATTGGCACGGTGCTGTGTTGAGCTAGATAATTCACAGCAAACGAGATATCCGGTCTAGTACATTGGGCCAAGTACAATAAAGAGCCTATTGCACCCAGATAAGAGCACTCAGGACTCAATATCTCTTCGTCGTCCTCCTTTGGACGAAATGGGTCCTTAGTAATGTCTAGAGAGCGGACGATCATGGGAGTAGCGGACGGCTTAACATCAAAATGACTAAAGCATCTCAACACCTTTTGGATGTAGTTCGCTTGATGGACAAGAATTCCATCTTTACGGTGCTCGATCAGGCCGAGGCAAAACCGTGTCTTCCCAAGATCCTTCATCTCGAATTCCCTCTTCAGGATATCAGTAGTTTCTGACAAGTCTTTTTCGGTTCCTATGAGATTCATGTCATCTACATAGACCGCGATGATTGCGTATCCTGAAGTAGATTTCTTTATGAACACGCATGGGCAAAGTTCGTTATTAACGTATCCCAAACCGATCAAGTATTCGCTTAGGCGGTTATACCACATTCGCCCGGATTGTTCAATCCATATAGCGAACGTCTCAGTCTAACCGAGAACGCGTTCCGTGGTCGGGAACTACTTGATTCAGGCATCTTTAGTCCTTCAGGGACTTTCATGTATATCTCTGTGTCTAGATCCCCGTAGAGATAGGCTGTGACCACAAACATGAGCTGCATATTCAGTTTTTCGGAAACTACTAAACTGATTAAGTAGCGGAACGTTATGACGTCCATTACGGGAGAATACGTCTCCTCGTAATCAATTCCAGGGCGTTGAGCCTTACGCCACAAGGCGAGCCTTGTATCGTACAATCTCATTTCTCTCATTACGCTTCCTTAGGAAAACCCATTTGTGACCAACTGGTTTAACATTGGGTGGTGTTGGAGCAACGGGTCCAAACACACTTCTTTTCGCTAAGGAGTCTAGTTCAGCCTAGATTGCTTGTTTCCATTGTGACCAGTCCGTTCGTCGTTGACACTCGGCAACACTACGAGGTTCTATGTCATCATTGTTCATAATATCAGTGGCCACTGAGTATATGAACACATCATCGATGACAGTTTCGTTTCGCTTCAATATATCGTCTAAGCTAGCATACTCGACGGATATTTCGAGGTTATCGGCATGATTAGGAATAGGCGTTTCATCTGGAACGCGCTCTTCTAATACATTATCGTGATCCTTAGTGATCTCATGTGGCAAAACGCTTTTAACAAGATTTCTCCGCTTTCGGGGCAGAACATCTTTGGAACCAACCGGTCTTCCCTTCTTCTTGCGGACTGAATAGCCGATAGCAGCGTCCTTTGCTCGGCGGGTTCGACCGGAGCAACATGTTTCACAGGAACATGGCATCTCTCAGGGACGTCTATCCTTGCAGGCACATTTGCAGCAGGTATAATTGATCTCGTGACTTTTGCTAGGTCGCTAAATGCGTCTGGCATTTGATTTGTAATATCTTGCAGACCTAGAATCCTCTGCACTTCCTTATCACTATGTGCAGAGGGGGGATCATGATGAGCAAAAGCGGGCACATGCCACGCTAATTCACGTCGTTCCTCATCAACGTTAGCGTGCATTTCTCCCCCTAACGACGGGAAGATTGCCTCATCAAAGTCACAATCCGCGTGTCTCGCGGTAAAGAGATCGTCTGTCAAGGGCTCTAAATAGCAAATAATGGACGGGGAGTTATAACCGACATATATTCCCCGTCGTTTCTGAGGTCCAAATTTTGAACGCCTTATCGGCTCAATTGGAACATTGACTAGGCACCCAAACTGTGAAATATCAGGCTCACATCCAGTAACCAGCTGGTATGCGAAAAGTGGTTGGGTGGCCATGGGCCTCAGACGGACCAAATTTGCAGCGTGCAAAATTGTATAGCCCCATGCAGATAGTGGGAGTTTGGTGCGCATAACCAAGGTACTCGCTATCACTTGCAGTCGCTTTATAAAAGCTTCTGCAAGGCCATTTTGGGTATGAACATACGCAACAGGATGTTCAAGATTTATTCCCAAAGTCATGCAATAGTCATCGAAAGTCTTCGATGTAAACTCTGCGGCATTATCAAGTCTAATAGACTTTATCGGATAATCCGGATGGTGAGCCCTTAACTTAATGATCTGGGCGAGAAGTTTAGGAAATGCTGCATTACGGGTGGACAACAACACTACGTGTGACCATCTAGTCGATGCATCAACCAAAACCATGAAATATTTAAATGGTCCGCATGTTGGTTGGATTGGTCCACAAATATCTCCATGAATTCTCTCAAGGAAGAAACCAATCTCGTAGGTTTCACATGGATAGGCTTGAGATTCGTCTTCCTAATCGAGCAAGCTTGGCATAGGCTTTTCAGATTTATAACGAAATTATTTCCTCCAAGAGGATGCCCATGTGATGCATTCATAGTGCGAAGCATCGTATTTTGACCCGGATGACCCAGCCGGTCATGCCATAGCATAAAAGTCCCCTCATCAACTGGCGCTCGGCGAATGATGAGATTACTCTCGATGTGTTGTATCGTAGTGAGATACAAACCACTTGAAAGATATTTCAACTTCTCCAAGATACGCTTTTGGCCGTACTGAGTGGAGGTAATGAAAAGATACTCGAAGCCATGTTCTCGACCAGTTTCAACATGAAATCCGTTTTCTCGAATATCCTTAAAACTCAGTAAGGTACGACTGGACCTTGGAGAATATAAGGCCTCTGATACTTCAACGGGAGTACCATTGGACAATAAAAAACGGGCTTTGCCAAAACCTTGAACAAGGGTAAATAGTTGTCACTGAGGTTACTTTAGGCGTATAGGAGATAAAGTATGATTTATCTCTCAAGATAGTGTGAGTCGTTCCACTATCAACCAGACAATCTACTGCCCCGTGGTCCATGCATATAAGTAAAGAAAATTAAAGTTTGTCACACGTTTGAGGAAAGTGCTCGAAATAGAACTTTAATTTATCGAGAAAACAGAAAAATACAAACCACCAAAAGTTTCATGACTTAAATCAAACATAGATAGAAAATGGAGATTTATTCTTCCATTTCTGCTACAAAATCGGGGGTCTCAAGATTTAGATTTTCGCACTCGATGACCAGATTTGCTTCGGCCCGGCGCCCCTTATGATAGTTATTAACTTCTTGGGGGGTCGCCCTGCAAGTCCGTTGCATATGACCGTAAGCACCACATTTGTAGCAGAGAGTAGGCGCTTGGCCTTCCACTCTCGCTTTGGGACGACTGGCCCGTTGGTTCTTACCATGAGACTGCCTAGGAGTTGGTTCTTGTTAGAACCTCGCTTTGGGTGGCGAGACTTAAACTCGCCTCTGTTCCTTGGCTGGGACGACTGGCCCTTGTCTCGTTTCCACCGTAGATTTTGTCCACGGAGAGCGTTTGCATCAGGCATTGGAATTGCCTTTGTTCCAGCAGGACGAGAATTGTTGTTTCTCATTAAAATGAGACTGTTCTTCTCGTCTAGTAAAAGCTGGGTGATGAGCTCGGGAAACTTGGTGAACTTAGATTGACGGTATTGCTTCTGGAGCAAGTTGTCAGTGGAAGGAAATGTGGTGTATGTTTTCTCCAATAGATCACAGTCGGTTAATATCTCACCGCAGTATTAGAGAAGTGATCGAATCCTGCAGACTTCATTGTTGTAATCAGTTACACTCTTGAAGTCTTGGAAGCGCAGGTTCAACCAGTCATGGCGTGCTTCAGGTAGCCATATGGTCTTCTAGTGGTCAAAGCGCTCTTTCAGAGAGTCCCATAGCGTCTTCGGCGACGACTTCATGGCGTCAGATAAATGCCTGCGGAATAGAATCATCGCTTTGGCGTTCATTGAGCGAGTGACTTCCACTTCACGCTCTTCCTCGTTATAGATGACGTCCAAAAGGCCCTGCGCATCTAGATGGTTCTGGATGTCTTGCGTCCAGTCCAAGTAGTTCTTGCCAGAGGCTTCAAAGATGGGAAAATCAATCTTGATCGACATTTTTTTACAACAGGAGAAAAAATCTTGATCAGTCAACATATAAAACGACAGGTTTATATGGATTTGGTTTGTATAAGCAACAACAAACAATCGTAAATAAAAACAACGATTTTGAAAAAACGATTTTTGTTTAAAAAATTATCTTATATCGATCGACGGGCCGATATAGAGAGGTCAATAAGTTTCTTGCAAAAATGCATAATTATAAATACAATTTGAGCAAAAAAATAATATTCGGTCAACCCCTTTCAGTAGCTCTACGTGAATATGACCAGGCGGGAAAATGAGGGAGGCACCGGGGACCTCTTAAGAACCAAGCCCCAAGTTCTTTCTGACATCATATCCAAGTAGGTGAGCCTATTCGGAGAGACTTCGTAAATTTTTTGTCAAATGTAAGAATAAATAAGATTTTTCAAGAAATTCACGCTATTTGCGAACTGTGCAAAATAGGTGACAATTTAGTGCGTGCTCAAAATGAGCGTTGCCTTTGAAAAATTATTAACCAAAAAGGTTATTTTTGGGAGGCCCAAATTTGGCGGTGCCAGAATTTGTTTATGTAGCCAAAACCATTTTTCACAATTTTCAAGTTTGTTCCCGTAATTACGCAAAAAAAAACGTACAACATAAGCAAACAACAGCACACAAAGAATTGGTGCCTAAGCAAGCGGCACCAAAAAAATATCAACTATTTTTCCGACGTCTAATGAAGCGACGCCAAAAAAATAGCGAGGAAAAAAAATACAATTTTTTTACTATCCATCTTTTACAATAATTCACTGAGTAACATAAAAAACTGAGGCGCTCGTCGGGACGCAGATGCCACGGAGGTGCTCAAATCCATAATTTCCAAAAAAAATGTTAGCATTTAAATTTTCTTTTTCAACATGAAAATTTGCTATCAAAAATTTATTTCCTCAGAAATTAAATAATAAATATTTTTTTTTAAAAAAAATAGTATGCTAAAGGCTAGATTATAGTAAAGTTAAAAATTTCTACTATGATGAAAAATAAAGGCGTAGCTCTTATGCATCTTTCAGGTTACCAACGAAAAAAAAATTCTTTTCCATTTCTTCAAGAATAGGAGGTCGAATCGGACACAAAAAGAGCTGATAATTTGTCAGAAGGTTGTTCTCTTTTTTATTTGCTTTCAACTTTATAGAGCTTAAGGAGCAAGTTTATAGAAAACAGAAAGTTCCGAACTAAGCTCTACTGTAATTATTTACATTCATAATATAGATCTGTTTTAGAGAACAGTAGTAAGGAACAAGTTCCGAACTTACGTCATAGAGCTTACTACTGTACAGTATTAAGAAAACAGATCTATAAACCAACTTTATATGTAACAGTAGGCAAACGTATTCAGAAGCAAGTAAACAATTTTATATGTTTGTATCAGCAAGCAAATTTTTTGTATAAAACGATTAACTCTTAGATTGCTATAAATTCTTCACTTTTCTTGTTTTCAAAATCTGCGTTATGATAATTTTTACCTTTCTTACCGTACGGTGGAAGAAAATGAGAAAACGATTGCGGACACGCGGGATCGGCGACGAGCGACGGGGTGCGCACGGGACAACGGTCGGCGAACGTCGAGGCGAGCGGTACGTCGGGTCTCCGGCGTTGCACGAGCATCGTGCTGATAACGTGTTGTGGACAATTAGCTCAACCTCACATGTATATCAATATATGTGTCTCAATTTTTCTACAAGCTATTCCAACCTCTCTTTATATAGTAAGAGAGAGGTTGGGAGTTACATAATGAAAGGTCACTCATGAGTTACAAAATGAAGAGTCATGATACAAAATGAAGAGTCACCATGATGAGATGAATTACAATACACCTAAATTAATTAAAGCACCAATATTGATCGAGTTGTCTCTCATGCACAAGCTCCACAAAATCATAGGCCAGTTGCCTAGAGTTACATAGGCCATTATAATAGATATAAGGATGGAACCCAACAAACAAATTTAAAGAGGAAGTGAGAGATGACTTTCTCTGTGGTGATGATAGTGGAGGAGGAGGATGAGAAGCTCATCTTAAAGTTTGGCAAGATCCGATGTACAAGACCCCCCCGGATTTTCATGTCTCACAACCTTTGTCCTCTTCTCGCCAGAAGCATTAACCCCACAAACTAATCTTTAAGAATCTCTTCATTTAAATGGAATCACAAACCAAACCAAAACAATTTTATATATATATATATATATATATATATATATATATATATATATATTAAACAATGGCAGAAACCTTCATTGAAAAGAAAATCGAGAGGTTGGAACAGGAAGATAGCCCACGTTCCTACAAAATGAGGGGGTTGCCCTTAACAAAGATCGATGGAACCGGGAGATAGCCCAAGTTCCTACAAAATGTGGGGTGAACCCTAAACAAAGATCCTAACGAAAAACGACATCAACCATAATCCTGCCTTTTTTTTTTCTTTTTTTTTTCTTTTTTTTTTTTTGTCGCCAACTCGTAAATCGAAATTCAAAAGAATTCGAAATTCGAAAAACGAAAAGCGTCAGGCGGGAGCGCTGGTCCCAAGGGGGTGGGAAGGGTGCACTGCCCGAGGGGGGAAGGGTGGGGGCACATAGCCCGAGGGGCTCTCTACGCGAGGTGGGCGTGCTGCCCGGGGAGGAGGAAAGGGCGCACTGCCCGGGGAGGGGGGCATACGGCCCGGAGCCAGGGGACTCGGCGAAGGCGGCCGGAAGGGGGGCCGGGGACGGGGACACCGGCGGGTATGTCCAGATCCGAGGGAGGGGCTGATCCGGAGGGTAGGCTAGGGGTGGGAGGGGTTGTCCAGCTCGAAGCCATGGGGCTTCGGCGGAGGAGGCCGGGAGGGGAACACCGGCGGGGGGGGGGGGGGGGGGGGGCAGCCCGGAGGGGAGGGGCTGGCCCGGAGGGGGAAACTAGAGGGCAAGGAAGGAGAAGCGCCGGAGGCTGCCAAACGGTCGGGCGAGTCGGTGAACAGGAGGAGAGGGAAGGGGAGGGGGCGGCTCGACCTCCGGGGGGAGGGTTCGACCACCGGGCGGGCGAGGGGGAGCCTACCACCGACGAGTGGTTTCGACCTCCATCATTCGCTGGAAGAGAACGCCGGAGGGGCTCAAAGCTGGTGGGGGGATGGACGGCGCGGGAGGGGACGAGAGGGGCACGCAACCCGCGAAAGGGAGCACCGACGGCCGGGGGGGGGGGCGAGGGCCTCAGGAGACGCCGGAGGGGGAAACAGAGCGGGAGGAGGGGGAGGAGTCCACTGGGGCCCCAAGGCGGACATGGGGGGGACCGAGGCGGAGGCGAGGGAAAGAGGGAGGGAGGGGACTCCTGGCCCGCCGGAGAACGGTGCGGGGACCGGGGGCACAAGAAAGACGACGCCACGGAGGGGGCCGGCGCGGCGGGAGGAGGACGCGGGGAGGGCGCGGCCACGGGAGGGGGGCTCATGAAAGACGACGCCACGGAGGGGGCCGGCGCGGCGGGAAGAGCTGCGGGAAGGGGTGGCGCCGGGACGGAGGGAGGCTGGCCGGGCGCTGCACAGTTCGGCCCCGGCGGAGGGCCGAGGAGGGAGGCTCCGGGGGAGGCTGCCGGCGGGAAAGGAACGGGCTACTTGCGCCTAGCCCGGCGGCGCCGAGGAGGACGGTGACGGCGACGCCACGGGGGGTGGGGGGGAAAAGGAAGGAGGGGGGGGGGTCCTCGCCCGGCGAGAAGAAGCCGACGAGGGGCCAGGCTGATCCCGGCCAACCGGGGGAGCGGGGGGAGGGAGGGGGGAGAGGGCCACCTAGGGGGAGAAAGAAACCCGGGGGCGTGGCCGGGCCGAGGCGGTCGGCCGGCCAGGCGAGCCACCCAAGCACGAGGAAGTGGGGGGAGGGTGTGGCGAGCAACCCTACCGGAGGAGACCGGGATCCCCACATTTTTTCCTTCACATATATATATATATATATATATATATATATATATATATGTTTCAAAACGGCTCAAAAGTGAGCCGTTTAAGCGTAATTATATCATGGTCCATTATATTTAAAAATAAATAAATAATGTAAAATATTGTTGAAAAAAATTTAAATTTGGTATATATAGTCAACGTGGGGAATCAAACTCAACCAAACAAGAAGAATACCTCCCACCTTAACCATATGAGTTGGAATAAATATTTGACTGTAATTGGATATTATTCTTATTATACGTGCAAAGCACGTGCATTTACTAGTATATATGAAAGATGTCAATCCTATTAGTGAATGAGCCGTTTGTCATGAACCTTGTTAGCAATTCGGCAAATCGATAAAATTTAGGATGGCAAAAGTACGAACATAAATCGGTATAGTGCAAGCAAAATACGTTAAAAAATGGGTCAAATATACCTTCAATGAAAATATTGAGGTTAGAAACTTCACATTCTTAAATAGGTTATCAAATTTGGTTATTAAACATGTTTCCACCATATTTTTGGCTAATTTTTTCCAATAATTTATATAGAACAAGTTTAAAATTTCACATACTTAAAATTGTGCACTAATTCAAATCTTTCAAAAATACGTCAGTATTATAAGTTTTGAATCATACGAAAAAATTCGCATATTATGAGATTTATTCGGTTTATCCCTAACAAGGGTCATGAGTAAACAAAGGCATGCATGCGAGATAGAGATTCGAGGTGGCAGTTTTAAGTGAAGAGGAACCTCCCCCCGTCCACATGCTGCCATCTTCTGACCCTTTGTCTGGTTCTATTTGGTTTATTCCTTTTATAAGGGCAGATATGCAATTACGTATAAAAAATTAATGAAAATGTAGTTTTTTTTTTGTGTGGTCTTGCACTTTCCAAGTAGAAAAATGTGTTTGTGGGTTGTGGCCCAGTGGCAGCCAAGAGGGTCCCAACATGGAATGTGCGGTTCGAATTCCACCTTGATATTTGCAAAGCCGAAGAAAAAAGACATTCAAATTTTTTTTTACAAAAAATGTTAATTCAAATGCAGTTGATAATGTAAGTGTGCTGCAGGTGCATATATATATTGACTCTGTTTAGTTCACTGTAGTGTAATCGTAATCGTAATGTAATTAAATGAAAACAATAATTTTTTTTTCATTTGATTATATTGCGATTACAATTACATCACAGTGTACCAAACAAGATCTAAGTATGTATAGTAGACCTTTTCCTATGTGAATGTTTATCCTTTAGATTATAAAACAAATTCGTTTTCATATACCAATGAATTTACATTTCATACACTACCATTAAAGACCAAAACTTCACCAATGGATATAATAGACACTTGTCCGGTCACTAACAACTAACTTACTATTCATAATACCAAATCATGAACACCGTCATAACTATCAGTATACACTATACATTGTGGAAATTTTTGCATTCTATTAGCAATATATAAAATAGAATAATACTATTTGTTCCTCCAAATTGTCTCTCCAAATCATTCCTCCACGTGCCAGCTGACGTGATATGTTGATGTGACAGCTGACATGAAAAAATTTAAAAATAAAATTAAAAGTAACACTAAAATTTAAATTAATATTAACATTAATGTTAACATTAACATAAACATTAAAATTAATATTAACATTAACATTAACATAAACATTAAAATTTTAATTAATATTAACATTAACATTAACATCAACAACAATCAATTATATTAACATTAACATTAATATTAATATTAATATTAATATTAATATTAATATTAATTAACATTAACAATAACATTAAAATATTAGATAATTAATTTTTGGGGTTAATATTTGCCATATCATATGACACCTATTATTATATATCATTCCATATCAGCTGCCACATAAGGAGGAATAATTTGAAGGGATAATTTGGAGGTACGAATAGCATTACTCTATAAAATGAAATCCATATACATATACACCAATATTAACTTATTTATAGAAACATTCATTTCTTAATTGACATTTCAAAGTCACAAATTATGCTTCTACAAGAAATATCAGATCTTTTTAAAGGATATCACAAAAAGATTAGGTTTGATTTTGCATTAAAATTAATTAGTTTATTTCAATTCCAAGCACAACAATTGTCATTATTGCTAGAAAGAGAATTTCTCAATACTTCACTGGGTGTGTGAGAGCATATTCGTGAAATTTATGTCATTATTATGCTTCTAACATGATAAAAATTTTGGTTTTGGTGGAGTTTCAACCTATGTGAAGAACACTTCGGCGACGAGTGTCATTCGTATGTTGGAGAAGTTCGAGAACTCGATGGTGACAATGATGGCTCGATTTGAGCACGTAATAGAGTCTGTGCAAAGCGTATCATAGGACACGGTACACCAACGTTACTCGGTATGCCGCTTATGGAATACTTTTTTTCGAAACATCTGGCGGCATACCTCCGGGATGGCGGTATACTATCCATACACTGTCATTATTACTGAAACCCGTAATTTTATTAATTAATTTAGTGTTATTTTATTTATTACAAATTAAATTAAATTATTATTTCTGGAATTTTTGTGTTTAGTCAGAACCGTAAAATTTTTCAGTTAATTAATTGAGTAATTTAATTAGCTTATGAATCATTATTATTGTATTTTTGGAAAAACATATTTTTGAAACATTATTAAATCCTGGAATTTTTGAATGGTGGTTCAGACCGTCCCTAGCCCATTTCGAACCCACGATTTTTCCAAAATAAATTTTAAGTATTTATATATTGTATGAATAGCATTTTCTTAATTAAAAACAAATAATTGTTTCCTTTAAAAAAAACTTTTATAACTCATTTAATCATTCAATTACTCTTAACTCTCTCTCTCTCTCTTCTGTCGTTCTGGAACATATTTTTGCTCGACCGCTTGGCCGAACCCCTCCCGACTCCTCCGTTCACCTTCCCGAACGGCTGAGGCTTCTCCTCTTCCCCTCCCGTAACCCCCTTCACTATTCTCCTTTATAAACTCCATTCTCCATCTTCATCCATTCCCCCAAAACCCCCGTGCCCTAGCTTCCCGAGCCGAGCCTTCCCGCCGGCGACCCTCCGCCTGAGCCACGTCCTTCCGACGAGTCTCGGCCGACCGCCCCTGGATCCGGCGCCCTACCCGCACGGCTCCCTGCGCGGCCCTCTCTCGGCCGACCAAGCCAATCCGCCGCCGCCGCCTCCTCTGTCCGGCGCGCCACCCGCGGCCATCGGCGACCCCCGCTCGGCGATCTTCTTCGCCGGCGACCCCCGCGCCCGTGCCCGACCTCCTGTAGTCCTCGTCCGCTCGGCCCTTTTCCGCAGCACTCCGCGGGTCCGATTTGCTGTTTCAGCATTTCCGTGGTCTGGGTTTTGCTGTTCGACCCGCTGTCCGGTTCGTTCCCAGGGATTTCCGTGCTTTTTGCTGTCCTGGATCCCGCTGTCCAGCGCAGTCGTACCCCGGCGAGACACTGTCTCGAGCCAATTCACCGTCCGTGAGTCCCATTTCTCTATTATTTTCATCTGAGAACTCTAGCCAAGCACCTTAGGTATAATTCCTTTGACCCATTCCATTTCCGTTATTGTCAATGATGATTCTTGGTCCCCGATTCCACAACGGGATTCGGTTGTAGTTTCCGGTTGTATTCTCGGTATTTCCGAGACTCATTTCGGAATAAGTTTTGGTTGGTTTCATTTGGTGATTTCTCGGAATTTCCGAGGTAATTCCGGATAGGTTCTGTCTTCTCTGTTTCGGAATGTCGATTGTGATTTCGGATTTTCTGAGCATTGCTGGCTTGAGAGCTAACTATTTGTTGATAGTTGCATTCTATGGTTCTGTGGTTATCTTATTCTGGTTTTGGGAAATTTTTCTTAAGTGTTGGTTGGAAACTTAAGTTCCGGAAATGTTCTGTGAGTATATTTTATATAAAAAAATGGTTATTCCCTGGTATGTGACTTATAAATTGGTGATTGTGGCACATTTTTCCAGTTTTGGGTTATCCCAAAAATAGAGAAAATGCTGCCCAAATTTTTATAAATTTTATAAATGAATATTTTAAATCGGATTTCGGAAATATTTTATAAATTGGATTTTGGGCGACGACCGTACCGGTCTGCGGGACCTAGCGAAATGCAAACGAAACTGGTCATGCCGGACGTTGAGGCATTAGCTAATTTTGTGACGATTGGACCAAGTCTGAGACTCTTAATAATATTTATTTTATTAATTTTGTTTTAGTAATTAAAGTGCAGGATATTATTTAGAGCTAACTAACTTTTTCTCTTACTTCAATTTATGTAAAAAAGTCTGTAAAGGGCATAAGCCCAGCTTTTATTACTTTCTGTGGTTTTGTAATAAGTTAGTGTAGTTTTATTCTTTTCTGGTTTGTGGTTGGCGTAAACACGTAAAAATAGTAAAATAATTATTTTTATAGAAAATCAATATTATTTTTTCACATTAAATAAATTAGGAAAATTACAAGTTTATTATTTAAACAAATTTCATATTTTTCTCATTTAAAGAAAAATATTTTTAAATATAATATAATGAAATACAAAGTTTTGCCAAATAATTAAAAAATATATTTTTTCTCAATAAAAAGTTAAATTGACTTTTCTTCAGTTAGTAACTCACATCGATAAGCGTGTTCTGGTAGAGTTTGTAAATAATCTAAAACCGGACTAGGATAAATTCTAGAGATTGTAACTAGCACACCTAGATATGGATTGAATATTGGTGCTAACTCAAAAATTCTCAATTGTAGGATTTCGAGGGCTGTACTAGCATCATCCCGGAACCAACATCGAATCCAGTTATAATTAAGGCAAGTACGGTTATGTTAATGTGCAGTTTAATTAATGTTAGTAATCTTGCATGTTTAAACCACTGTATTACATGTAACTCTCTCCTAGAGTAATGATTGAATCTGATTGACTCGGGATATTGGGGGAGTAGCGTAGTGTTCTATGACCAAAGTCCAAATAGATAATTGATTGTGCGAGTTTATTCCTTTTTCACAAGGATAGGCCAGACCGTATCATTAGGATACAATTGAATCATCCCAAACCAGTCATAGTCATTACATACTCGAATCACATTGTTTACTATCATGTAGTTTAGTTGAAAATTATTATTTCAAAACTGTTTAATATTGCAAATTGCTAATCATTAGTGGAATTGTTAATTTTCATAATTGTACTTTGCTCCTTTCCTGACTGGATTCCCCACCCCCAATAGGTTCCACTGATGAGACAGAGTTACTGATAAGTAGCTACTATGACCCTGAGTTGTATCCAGCTGTGCTACCAGATGATGCTGATGTTGGAGATGACGAGCCTATCTTTTAGCTATTGTCATTTTCTATTTCTAGTTGTTGTTGTTTGAAAAGACTATTTTTATTATCAGTTGTAACTTTTGTTGGACAAGTTTTAATTATCGAAATATTAAGTTGTGGCAATTAGTCTGTGTTGTTGATTACCTGCATGAGTGATACAGCTTACTGCCGCCGTCTCTACAACGGTGCAGGCTGGACATGATCCGATTCGACCCAAGAAATTGGGACCGGGTCGTGACATATTTTTAGTGGTGGCCTATGCAGGTCAGATCTGTAAATTGGTCTAGTCAACTTAGTCTAGACCATCGCGCACTTCTATAACTTGACCTAGGGATAGTTGAGACTTTAGGAAAACAGACTTTAGAAACAACTAGAACACTTAGATGATATACACCATGTTACATTTTAGGGCCAAAAATTATTTACTTAAATATCTATTTCTGCCTGCTTATAGATTCGTAGGATATCTTGTTTGTGTTTGTACCTAAACCTTATCTAGATTAGGCTGATTGTACTTTTGAGTGTCCCATGACTTTCGAGATTATTTTTCTACCATAATTTTCAGGTTCTAGTATACCTTAGGATTCATATTCTTTTTGGAATAAGATTGAATTCTTTGGTCTTCTTCTTTATCAAACCTAAATTTCGAATTCTTTATTACTTCTCTACCTTTAATTGAAATCTTGATTCGTTCGCTATGTAGAATTTTGAATTCTCTTAGCAACCCTGATAAATTCTTATCTACCCAATATATATCTGCAACCATTATCCAACCTTTTGTCTTGATCTCCTTTTCAATTGACTAACTTTTTCGGAATCAATCCTAAATCAAAATTCTTCTGTGATCATTTAAACCTCAAGGTCAATTATTACCAGAAGAATTAGTTTAGTTCATGATTCTCTTAAAGGGGTTATTTTCAATTTCAATATTGATTGTTATCTCCTGAGTTATTCCAAAGACCGAGAATATTCTCATCTGTTGACTTCCTCCATTCATCTTGAAACCCTACTCTCTCTATACAAACTTTTTTTTGAACAAATCAAAGGCCTAAAAAGCTTCTATGGTTGAATACCATGAAGCAGGAACGGTCAGAAAATTGATCACATTTTGAATCCATTCTATTATTGAATTTTCTTTAGTCATGAAAATTTTGAGCTGTCCCAAAGCTATTTAATTTCTTGGCGTTACTAGACAATTTCAATTTGATTTCCTTGAATCAATGAAACTTACCTTCTCTTAAATTTTCAACTTTCCTTAGTTATGGAATTATTCTTCTCAAAATAATTTTCTGTATTCCCTGAGTGATTTGTCAGGAATATTTTTATTGGTTTTTCTTACTTAATCCGAATCTGTGATGCTTCTATCTTATCTAGTGTTTGAATCAATTATTCAAATCAAGGTTGATCGTTTCATCTTTGGAAAAGAAAATCGGAGAACAGATACTCCTCTTGATTTTAGCCCCAGTCTCTTAAATCTCAAACACATATTTTGATAAATTCTTTAATCTTAGAAGAACAGTCATCTACATTTTCTATCCTGTTTAGAACTTTAAACTCGTTTGAATTTTTCAAAATTTCTCTGAAATTCACATGGACAAAGTTGAGGAAATATTTAGCAACCTAACATGACTCCAAACATTTACGTAATAGTCATTTATCTGAATTATGGAAAACTGCAAGTTTACTGCAGCTAGTTGTGCACTGGCGAGGTATAAACTCTAAGTTGAAATAATGACAGGTAATCGTTAGGTTTCCAAATATTATTGAGACTTTGTTCTATGTTTGCTTAGCCATGAAACGGATAAAGTTGGAAGATTACTCGGTAAACTAAATTATTCAAGTTATGGAGTCAAAAATTTATTGCAGTCAGGTGCACACTGGCGAGGCATGCATTTGAAACAAAGTGACTTGAAAATAGTGGTTTTCGAATATTATTAAGACTATATTCATATCATGGTTATCTCTAATCATTCTGAGGATTTGTATTCTAGCATTTGCTCCCACTTCCAGAAATATGCTATCGGATTATATTCTTGTCATGGCTATTTTAACTCACCCTCACTATCTGAAAATCATATAATTTGAGTCATAAACTCCTATACCTCATACCAGTTTGAATTGAAAATTATCCCTCATTTTGGAAATTTTTTTTTTTATTAATTTCGTATTTTATGACCTTTCTATTTTTATGATCTCATTTAAATTTTTTATCTTATGATTATATAATTTATACCTCGATTTTACTCGTGTCTAAAATAATTTTTGATCACAACAAATATTCATCACAGATGATTTTAAAACATGCTGATATTTATCTTTATACCTAGCAATCACGCCTCGAATCTGATTCAGTCTAATGATGTAAACCTAGAATAGTTTATAGCATGGATTTCTAGAGTACACGAGTTACGAATAAAAATGAGATGAATATGAATATATGTGATTTAAATTTACATTAAGAAAGAGATAATTAATGATGTTAATATCAAAGCAAATTGATATTTAGGATAGAGGTGGTTAAATGATAAGCATGAGGATACATTTTAGGAAGACGCATGATAAATCGGATGAAAATTTTTTTTTAAAGGTATAACTAAGCAAGGATGACAATTGTATGAATGCCAGGATTACAATGGAAAGATTGGTTGAAATATGTAATAAGATATTTTGGCAGTTGAAGTGATACAATAAAAGCAAAATGAAGGATTTGAGCTTAATCATGATAAATAAAATTTTATAAGAGTTCGGGATCAAATATATAAATAAAGAATTGAAATCAGGATATATACATGTTAGTCTAAAATCACAAGGGTGATCACTCATGAGTAAGAAATGATAAGACATAGTCATAGAGTTAAAATTTTGAATATGTTAGAAAACTGAAAGAAGTACATACTATATTGCAAGATAGATGATATGTAAAAATGTGGAAGACAAATTTTTAAGGTGATTGGCAATTCAGGAATGGAAACGAGAACTCATAATCATGGAGAATGACTTTATTCCTAAGAAGAGAAGAATGTACGATTGATATATGACAGTTAAGTCTAGTTAGACATGAAGATATTGAAAAATAATACTCAGACTGTTTGAGGCATGATTGTACCCCTGACCCTACCTTTAAATTTCGAGGACGAAATTTCTTAAGGAGGGAAGGTTGTGAAACCCGTAATTTTATTAATTAATTTAGTGTTATTTTATTTATTACAAATTAAATTAAATTATTACTTCTGAATTTTTTGTGTTTAGTCAGAACCGTAAAAAATTTCAGTTAATTAATTGAGTAATTTAATTAGCTTATGAATCATTATTATTGTATTTTTGGAAAAACATATTTTTGAAACATTATTAAATCCTAGAATTTTTGAATGGTGGTTCAGACCGTCCCTAGCCCATTTCGAACCCAAGATTTTTCCGAAATAAATTTTAAGTATTTATATATTGTATGAATAGCATTTTCTTAATAAAAAACAAATAGTTGTTTCCTTTAATAATAACTTTTATAACTCATTTAATCATTCAATTACTCTTAACTCTCTCTCTCTCTCTCTTCTCTCTCTCTCTCTCTCTCTCTCTCTCCTGTCGTTCTGCAACATATTTTTGCTCGATCGCCTGGCCGAACCCCTCCCGACTCCTCCGTTCACCTTCCCGAACGGCCGAGGCTTCTCCTCTTCCCCTCCCGTAACCCCCTTCACTATTCTTCTATATAAACCCCATTCTCCATTCTCCATCTTAATCCATTCCCCCAAAACCCTCGTGCCCTAGCTTCCCGAGCCGAGCCTTCCCGCCGGCGACCCTCCGCCTGAGCCATGCCCTTCCGGCGAGTCTCGGCCGACCACCCCTGGATCCGGTGCCCTACCCGCGCGGCTCCCCTGCACGGCCCTCTCTCGGCCGACCAAGCCAATCCGTCGCCGCCGCCTCCTCTGTCCGGCGCGCCACCCGCGGCCACCGGCGACCCCCGCTCGGCGATCTCCTTCGCTGGCGACCCCCGTGCCCGTGCCGACCTCCTGTAGTCCCCGTTCGCTCGGCCCTTTTCCGCAGCACTCCGCGGGTCCGATTTGCTGTTTCAGCGTTTCCGTGGTCTGGGTTTTGCTGTTCGACCCGCTGTCCGGTTCGTTCCCAGGGGTTCCCGTGCTCTCCGCGGTCCTGGATCCCGCTGTCCAGCGCAGCCGTACCCCGGCGAGGCGCTGTCTCAAGCCGATTCACCGTCCGTGAGTTCCATTTCTCTATATTTACATCTGAGAACTCTAGCCGAGCACCTGAGGTATAATTCCTTTGACCCATTCCATTTCTGTTATTGTCAATGATGATTTTTGGTCCCCGATCCCACAACGGGATTCGGTTGTAGTTTTCAGTTGTATTCTCGGTATTTCCGAGACTTATTTCGGAATAAGTTTTGGTTGGTTTCATTTGGTGATTTCTCGAAATTTCTGAGGTAATTCCGGATAGGTTCTGTCTTCTCTTTTTCGGAATGCCGATTATGATTTTGGATTTTCTGAGCATTGATGGCTTGAGAGCTGACTATTTGTTGATAGTTGCATTCTATGGTCCTGTGGTTATCTTATTCTGGTTTTGGGAATTTTTTCTTAAGTGTTGGTTGGAAACTTAAGTTCCGGAAATGTTCTGTGAGTATATTTTATATAAAAAATGGTTATTCCTTGGTATGGGACTTATAAATTGGTGATTGTGGCACATTTTCCCAGTTTTGGGTTATCCCGAAAATAGAGAGAATTCTGCCCAAATTTTTATAAATTTTATAAATGAATATTTTAAATCAGATTTCGAAAATATTTTATAAATTGGATTTTGGGCGACGACCGTACCGGTCTGCGGGACCTAGCGAAATGCAAACGAAACCGGTCATGCCGGACGTTGAGGCATTAGCTAATTTTGTGACGATTGGACCAAGTCTGAGACTCTTAATAATATTTATTTTATTAATTTTGTTTTAGTAATTAAAGTGCAGGATATTATTTAGAGCTAACTAACTTTTTCTCTTATTTCAATTTATGTAAAAAAAGTCTGTAAAGGGCATAAGCCCAGCTTTTATTACTTTCTGTGGTTTTGTAATAAGTTAGTGTAGTTTTATTCTTTTCTGGTTTGTGGTTGGCGTAAACACGTAAAAATATTAAAATAATTATTTTATAGAAAATCAATATTATTTTCTCACATTAAATAAATTAGGAAAATTACAAGTTTATTATTTAAACAAATTTTACGTTTTTCTCATTTAAAGAAAAATATTTTTAAATATAATATAATGAAATACAAAGTTTTGCCAAATAATTAAAAAATATAATTTTTCTCTATAAAAAGTTAAATTGACTTTTCTTCAGTTAGTAACTCACATCGATAAGCATGTTCTGGTAGAGTTTGTAAATAATCTAAAACCGGGCGAGGACAAATTCTAGAGATTGTAACTAGCACACCTAGATATGGATTGAATATTGGTACTAAGTCAGAAATTCTCAATTGTAGGATTTCGAAGACTGTACTAGCATCATCCCGGAACCAACATCGAATCCAGTTATAATCAAGGCAAGTACGGTTATGTTAATGTGCAGTTTAATTAATGTTAGTAATCTTGCATGTTTAAACCACTATATTACATGTAACTCTCTCCTAGAGTAATGATTGAATCTGATTGACTCGGGATATTGGGGGAGTAGCGTAGTGTTCTATGACCAAAGCCCAAATAGATAATTGATTGTGTGAGCTTATTCCTTTTTTACGAGGACAGGTCGGACCGTATCATTAGGATACAATTGAATCATCCCAAACCGGTCATAGTCATTACACACTCGAATCACATTGTTTACTATCATGTAGTTTAGTTGAAAATCATTATTTCAAAACTGTTTAATATTGCAAATTGCTAATCATTAGTGGAATTGTTAATTTTCATAATTGTACTTTGCTCCTTTCCTGACTGGATTTCCCACCCCCAATAGGTTCCACTGATGAGACAGAGTTACTGATAAGTAACTACTATGACCCTGAGTTGTATCCAGCTGTGCTACCAGATGATGCTGATCTTGGAGATGACGAGCCTATCTTTTAGCTGTTGTTATTTTCTATTTCTAGTTGTTGTTGTTTGAAAAGACTATTTCTATTATCAGTTGTAACTTTTGTTGGACAAGTTTTAATTATCGAAATATTAAGTTGTGGCAATTAGTCTGTGTTGTTGATTACCTGCATGAGTGATACAGCTTACTGCCGCCGTCTCAACAACGGTGCAGGCTGGGCACGATCCGATTCGACCCAAGAAATTAGGACCGGGTCGTGACAAGATAGAACATTGAGACGAATCGTGCATCAAGTGCACGAATCGAAATATAACATCGAATCACTATATCGGTGAATGCCTCAGGGCATGAGTCATGGACATCTATCAAGGCGTGGCCCCGTGCACTACTTAGCGGACTATAACATTAAAAGATTTTATCAAGGCGAGGGCTTTAGTGTACGTGTCGTAGAACATTAAATAATCGAGGCGTGCCTTAAGTGCACGAATCAGAGGGAATGAACATAAGGCTTAGAACATCGAAAGGATCGAAATCGAGGCATGCATCAAGTACAAAACTCAAAGAATAAGTTGTAGAATATCGAAAGACTCTATTGAGTCATCTAATGCACGAGTGATAGAACATTGAACACTAAGGCATAGAACATTAAAATATAGTATCGACGAGTGCATTTGGTGCACGAGTCGAAGAATATTGAATAATGAGATGAGGCGTGCACATGAGCACGGGACTATGAGATATGGCCTCAGATGCGAAGTGAGCAGTTGTGGCACAATTGTCATGGAAGTGTGAATGTGGCATGTTGCCTGGGAAATGTTTAGGACCTTCAGGTCGTTCATTTGAATATTGAATTGGGCTTCGAGCCACAAAATATCGAATCAAGGCGATGCAATAATAGATGAAAGAATAAAAATGTGAGATAATTCAAGTTATGAGTTTTGGACTCGTACTATGCTGATGATTATTATGGCTTCACTCTTTGCACGTATTGCATGGTCAAATGGATATATAGCCCGTGTACGGGTGTTGATAATCTCTCGAACCATATCACCGGGCCACCGGGACCACTTGGCCTAGGAAGATCAGATAAATAATGTTGGTGCACATCATTTAAGACGATTAGTGAACGGCTATTATGATAAGCCATAATATTGGTAAGTTCGACGTCCTTCTATTATTGGGATAGCAACTCGTACGAGAAGGATGCCGAGTTATCCATATGAGGTGAGATTTAGTCCATTCTGGCTTAAAATACCAGTAACTTCATATAGGTAGGGGGCCGGTAGGTTCAATGGTGTAAGCACATAGATTTTACACAAATATCACATTTAAAATGATATGAAAAGATGGTAGGCGTATTCACCTTACATCGGTGCAAGGGTGAGTGCATCAATTTTGATAAAAAGTCGCCACAAAAAAACACGAGATATATATAGCTTGCCTGCTTACTTATGAGAATCAAAGATAACATGTTCACTATGCGTAAATGTTTTACTGCTTACAATAACCGATCATAAGGCAAAGATAGAAAGATCACGAATTAAGCTTCATGATTCATAAGATTACTTAATGTTAGTTTAGACGAGTGGGTTTCATCAGTACACGAGAGGATTAGTATTGATCCCCCATTAGATTGCTTGCAGGATGGAGTAAATGGTTACTCGTGGCAGAGATTTGCCTAGGCACGTTGAGGCATGAAGTACCTTAGCGTTTCGAGGCATGCGACCGCGTTGACACTTGGACTTGCAACAGGATGATATGGCCAAAATATAGAAGACAAAATGTATGGAACGATGAAATCCTTTGTAAGCTAGAGAGATCATGAGTATTATAAGCCAATCTGACAGATAAAATTGGGCTATTGAAAGCCTTTGTAATTCTATTGCGTATTCAATAAAGAGTATGGTTTCGTATACTCTTTTTTGCTTCAATATGAGGTTTCTTCTGCTACGAAATATTTTGATTTGAAATAACCATTTAAAGAAATTTTATTCTTGATTGTACAACTCCGGACTCGTACGACATCACGTCCCAGCGAGGATAGTCAATTCGGCTGAATTAATGAGAGGATGAACGATTCGACGGGGCGGGGCGTGCAAATGGTATTAGAGCTCTAGGTTTAATTTCTCGGGACATTTTGTTTTGTTTTAATTCTAAAGTTGCCTTCCACTATCAAATGACTCTTGACTCTACTCGATGCCACACCTGATGTTCCATACAATAAATCTATATAACGTTGCACGTTTTTGCCACAAGTATTTCATAATTTACAGGATGTCGCCAAGTAATCAAAACTGTGAAATATTGTTACATCAAGTATAGCAAATCATGAATGTTACTTGAGATGTTTGTTGTATAAATACAATAAGTCAATATGAAGGATATTGGTTGTATCAATATAACAAAGTCGTAGGATGTTGTTGCATCAAGTGCAACAAGTTGACAAGTAAGATGATGCATCACATATAAACATGCAAGTTGATATCAAATGTGTTTAATGGATTCGTAATAGCTTTGGAATGTCAGAAATGAAATGTTGTACGAGATGCAACGGATGAGACTGAAAAATTATAAATCAATAGGAATGAGTCAATCCGGTTGCACGTCGAACTTGAGTAGGTGAATTTGTACATTGGTCGAGTTGTTTCAGATTTTGATTTTATCGAAAGTTACGTTTGTGATTGGCATGATCACCATGGGATGCTTAATTTGGAATAACTGTGGATTCATACCTAGTATAATATGAAAGGAATGACTAGAATTCTGAGTGGTATATGCCATACCACTTATGTGGTAGATGTGTCGAAACAAATTTATCGATTATGGTAAGTTGTCTGTGACAAACGAGTAGTGTCCAGACTAGGTTGGGAAATTGTAAGATAATATTTTGATACAAGTGTTCTTGATAAGTTCGCTTAGAACGATCAGGTACGGACTTATATTAATAGATGATACGTTGGATGGGAATTCAAAATTTTAAGTTGGTCGAACGAATGAGACTAGCGTTTCGAGGCAATAATCATGTCGGTTGGATAGGAAACTTGAACGTTATAATCGGGTCGTACGAATTACGAGTTCGATGAAATGTTAGTTGATGCAAAAAATTGGGCCTAAGAAATAGTTGGTTGGATAGAGGAAACTGTTTAAGTACGATTGAGTCGCATAAAACTTAGAGGGTACGATCGTATAATTGATAATTCGATGTCGGATAATCGGTAACTCGGTTACGCGATCAAGGTAGTGGGATGCGGTGAATTGGGAAATGATGTGATGCATTTAGAAATGTTTGTTATGAAACATCGATAAATACGATGCGAGTTAAGTTGGCGTTGATACAGATTCAAAGTTGACCCTTGACCTATTGAATATGGCTTATCGAAATTGATGTGCAAAAAAAAAACATAAGAATGATATGAGGATACAAAATGGAGCAAGCCTACGATATTAGGAATTTTGTAAGTAACAGAACGAGAAGCCAATTGGTTGATCAAAAATTTGGTGATTA
>JANAVB010016788.1:0-52870 GCA_029216955.1 Iris pallida | reverse complement strand
CGTCAACTTCTTTATTGGTATTGTAATCTTTTTTATCCTACAAAATAAATGGCCGAAAATAGAACACCACAAAACGCTTGAAAGAAAATATTGGCATTTGTCATTGAACGATTATATGTCGTTGCAAATGGGAATCAGACCAAGTCCTAAGTCAGTTTGGTTGTTCTAGTGAGAAAAAAATATCTTCATATAAAACATTAATTATCCAAACTCAAATTCCGGGGGAGGGAATTTTTATTTTTAATATATTATCATACTTCAATTTTTTTTGTTGAAGGCGTTGTCTCCGAACCCTTTTATAATTGTGTCCCCAGTGAATTATAATCCTGGATCCGCTAGTGCTTCCAAGTGTGAAATCCCAGAATCCAAGACCACTATAATGACGTCTTAAAAATGGTAAACTCCCATGCATGTTTAGATCTTCAGGTCTAGTTTTGAAATGCAAGAACCTACTCAACCAATACCCAACAAGTAATGACTTTGTAATTTGGGTTGCCACGGTTCAAATTCGAGTCTGAGTTTATGTAAAGATCTAAACCGAACTCTATAAGTTTTTCGTGTTCAGACCCGAGTAGGGTTCAAACTTACTTTTTTTCTCCGGCTATATCAAAACCCTAAGCACTGGGGATTGGTACTCTTGTAGTAAGTAAGAGTCGAATTCGAGCCCTTAGACAAATATTAAGGGTATTACAATAATTATTATAGGAAAACACACTATAGCAGTCTTAGACTGTAAAAATTCTAACCGTTGTGTACATATTCAGGACTATCAAAATTTTGACAATTTTCTGCATATTCGAGACTATCAAAATTTTGGTTATACATATAAAATCAAGCCTGCAAAAATGTGTTAGAGATGCCTTGTAAAGGATATTGTGAGCTACGTCAAGATACAGTACTCCTCGACCATGTCTCCCTGTGAGTATAAGCAAGATGAACATTGATATCTAATATATATGGGCACCAGCATATCATCTTTCTTGCAACCTCACTTGCGCTGGTATCATTCTTTTACACAACTCGAGTACTAAAGAGCTGTTGCAGTTCCTCTCTCTATAACAGTCAGATAAATCAATTGAACCAACATTACTTGCTTATTGATCACCCAGAATGAACACACAAGTTATGGTATCAGAAAACAAGATATCTCAAGCACAATAGACTGATAAGAACTCTGAAAATTGTTGTTGATTGGACATGATTTTATTTGAACAGCCAAGGTCAAGAACCACAGTTTAGACCTGATCGCTAATTATCGTCACAACTGATACCGAGAATACCGAGAATATATATAAACCTTTGTACACAGCATTGTCGAACTCAAACTTATTTTTCCTGAGTAAACCAACTCTTACACCCTTACAGCACAATATGCGAATCAAGTATATATCACATATAGATGTCATTGGCAAAATGTTGCAATAAGTTATTACATCTTATTGACGGATATGTATAGGGGCAAACTAAAACTTAAACATCCACAAATGTGGGCAAGAGGGGAAAAGTTGTGTGCAATCATCTTACATTATAGTTGTAAAGGCCTCAGACGGTTCAATGATGCTAACCCTAACCCTGCGTGTCTACATACCCTATAAATAGCTGCAGCGAGAGCCCTGGCTGTACCAACTCCAGATTTTCTTTATAAACAATATCCACTTCTTTGAAATCTCGTATCCATTTCTCTGTTTTTTACTGAACTGTACTAAAGCGGACAGGTATGGCTTCTCTCTGGCCTAGTGTGAGTCGGTCGCAATCATCTACTGCATTAGCAATTGTTCTTACCTGTATCCCATTTTTCTGTTAGAACGTTTTTTTTTCTCAATTGAAGAAATAATTTCCATATGGTTTATAGATGAAATATAGAGCTTTGTTAGGCATACCTCTTACGCTTGCTCTTCAGTGTAGTGGATGATGAGGGGTTACTGTGCCAATTTCTTTTCCTTTGGTTGATGAACCAGTTGTTGATCTGTTTTAGTTGCAACCCTGTTTCCTGAACTAATCGGGCCTTATCGTCCTCCTGAACAAAACAAAAAAAGGAACAGAGATCTACTTAGGTCATCTCCAAATTGAATCTAACTACGTCATTGTTCTAAAAATCGGCCTAGGCGGCCGCCTAGGCGCTAGGCGGCCGCCTGCCGCACCGAAAACCCCCAAATCGGCCACCTAGGCGCCAGTTCGGCCCTAGGCGGGCCTGTTCGGCCAAATCGGCCCCTGTTCGGCCTGTTCGGCAAAAGCGGAAAATTCAAAATTTTGAATTTTGAATTTTGAAATTTCTGAAATTTGAAATTTCAGATTTTAAATTTCAAAAAAATTCAGATTCTAAAAAATAATAAAAAAAAATCATTAAATTTAATAATAAATAAATAAAATTTCAAATTTCAAAAAAATATCAAAAATTTTCAAAATTAAAACCCAAAACTTCAAAATTAAAACCCATAACACTTTGGATGATGGATGATTAATATACTGAAACTTTGGCCTTTGGTTCAGTTGTGGCTTAGAATGACAAGAATTCCACGTATCAGCCAATTCCCATAATTCCAAGAATTCAGAGGATTAGGCTCCATATTGATAGCAAGTCATAAAGATATGGCCAGTCATGTGCTGAAGCCTTATAGATTTGATCCGTGCCCATCAATTTCATCAAGTGGTTATGTATTAAACATCTTCATTTTTTCCATTGCTTTAAAGAAGGATATGGTTTTTGTCGGTGTTACAAAGGACATGGCCCAATACTTTCTTGTTGTTGTATCTTTCTTTTTCATTATAGGGTATTGATCATATAAAACTGCCTCACATGTAAGCAACTAAAAAATTCAATAGGGCTAAAGCTGCAATACTTACATAATATGTGACTCAAAAAAATACTCTCACCGTTGGGTAGGGCCACTTGGAGTGGGATTGCCACCATGCCTTCAAAGTAGAAGTGGTATCTCCTGGGAGTTTCCCAGCTCTCTCTTCCGTAGAATTTCTTCTCTGATATCTACAATTTTCTCCTTGTAACCCTACGGATAGTAGGAAATATTGTGGGCAACCTCCACATAAATGCAAATATATGGAAATACGATAACTTCATATCCTTACCTGCTTCAGCTCATGTTTAAGCTCTTGTCTGACACGCTCCATCAAGGACCGCTCACTCTCAGTTGGAACTAGGGGACCAAATCCCATGCTGTCTGGACCATCAAAGTTTCCATCATAGAAGTTTGTCTCACTATCAGCTTGGTCATCGTCATCGTCAGACATGGTTGCACCTGTGCCTTCTGGGAGAAACACCTAACAGACAATGCTAGTCTTTAGTGATTTCATAACAAAATCATACACTAATGAACAAATAGTGACCATAAGCATCAAGCTTTCCAAAGTGTTTTGTGTTAGAACTTCTAAATTCATATTGCTCATCTTTCTATTGAGGGAACATGCACGTCATATCAGGTTATCTAGAATAAGCAAATTATATGCATATTCTGTAAACTAATTTAAAATAATCGATGGCAACAAAAATTAATTAGTAATCTATCCATTAATGGAAACTCGATCTAATTAGCAATTTATCCAACTGAAAGCCTTGGCCTTATAGGCCAGAATCGAAATTATTTTTTTGCTCACGGACATCCAGGCAGGTGTTGAAACAGTCTGTCGACTAGTCTAAGTTCAAGCTCCACGTACAAGAATAATTCTATGAAGGGAAAACTTTGTATATATTAGGTAATGCCAAATCAAATTTTATATGTATCAAAATTAAAATGTTAAGTGTATAAAGTCTAGTCAACTATGGTGGACAATGGGCCTCTCTCTCTCTCTCTCTCTCTCTCTCTCTCTCTCGGCTTAATATTATCTTGTATATATACTCCTTATGAACGAGTGAAAGTGAGGTTGGTTGAACTATTTTTGGAATCTCCACAGTAAAGGAAGAAAGGAAATAAGGATTAGATGCTATTGTTGGAGTCCAGTCTGAATTTGGTAACAACATATTTATGGAAACCAAATTTGGTTAAATTTTTTATTGATTAAATTTGGATGTCCATAATTGGTGTTGGGCTATTTTAGATGTAATATGATTCTTATTTTAGGATTTCCTATTTAGGAAATCCTATTATGATCTAAAATAGGATGGTGATGGAATATTTTAGGTATAACAGATTTCTATTTTATTCCTTTTTAGGAAATCCTATTATAACCTAGAATATGATTTTCTATCCTATACATATGGGTTGAGGGTAAGGCACAAAACATAGCACAAAGTTGAGATTCGGGGTGGTGGTCCACAAGAGATCTAAGAGAAAGTCCGCAATTTACTCTTAGGACTTCGTCATATAAGACATAAGGAAGGAGGAGATTGATCGAGGAGTGTCAACTTCGGTTAGAGAGATTGCTGGGTTGGTGAGTGATTTTATTGTAATCTATGTCATTTATTTTGAGTGTGGTGAGAGGGTTGAGCCTAGGAATTAGGACAAAGGTTCAATATTATTTTTTGTCAATCGTGTAATTTCATTTGAGTTTTATAGATTGGGATTTATCCAGGTGACGTAGTCACCGTCATATACTTGTCTTTATTGTGTTTGGTGTTTCATTAGACAGGTTGGTTATTTCAAGTGAGTTGGCCTAAGTTTCCGCTGCGGCAACATCACAGACACGTATCGGAGCGCTTATAGGCGTGTTGATTCCCAACAACTATAGACATAAATATTACTACGTGCTGAAGTACCAATTCACGTAACTCATTCATGTTGTTTTCATTCACACATATTATTTTCATGGGCTTCGTGTGTCTTCTAAAGCCTGTCTCATAAACTTGATGCCGAAGTCTTTGTTTAACCCAGCTAGGCAGATTGCATTCCGCTAGTGATCATTGCTTTGTGAAAGTTCAGTTCTTGGTGTAGCCCGGGTATAGGGTCTCCTTGTCTGCTTAGAATACTGCTCAAGTGAACAGTAACACAAATATATTCACAGGGATACTAGCCCAAATAATACTATGGCAAGTACTGTTCGAGATGAAATTAGATTGGTTAGGGTCATTAGACAGGTCCACTTCAATTGAAGCTCAACTCAACTTTAGGGTTAAGAATCCTATTTCAGTAAGGTTTCGGATTGAATATGTATCTTCCTCATCTGGGATATAGTCCTAATTCTAGTATTTTTACTAAAGGACATTGTTAGGTTAAAGGATCATCAACTTAATTCAGAATTTCTCTTTAGTCTCTTTCAGCAGAAACCTGCAGTCATGGCAAAGATTCAAATCCCTGATTAAAAACATAAAGTGAACTATTCTTTGATATTGGCTTTTGCACATTAGATATCTCAAGAAATAAGAACAGAAAACAAAACACAAGTATAGAATCATGAAGTATAAACTATAAAGATGGATCAGTTATGTAAGTACAGAAGGCTCAAAGCAATGAGTCGGAGTGACCATTTAATGGCAGGAAAATCCAAGTGAAACGAAGCAAGAAGAGGACTTCACAAAATTCTTATCAGTGGATAGCAAAAGGACGGGATGAATTAATAAAGGACGGGCTGCATTATGGGTCATTCCTTCTGTCCGCATGCCATTGAAATTTCTGACTTCACCTTTCTTGTCCTGTTGTGATCCTTCTTTGCTAAATACTCATTTTATGTTATAGACCTCTCGGATCTTTTTTTCGCTCAGTTAATCTTGATTTTCCATATCATAGAACTATGTTTTGTTTTTGGTACTCATGTTTTCAAGGTTACCCTTTCTTACACAGTAACTTTTGTTATTACAACTTTCTGCATATCTCATCTGCATCAGCCTTGCCTTTCTTGTCCAGTGTCCATTATTTTTCTCTTCAATTAGTTGGTTAAGATAAAAGGAAGATACGGAAGGTCTAGGCATGTACAGCTGGCTTTAAAACTATGATAATTGAAAGAGGCTAGGTACAAATAATTCTAACTTCCAGATCTCAGGATATTGAGCAATGGATCCTATTGGATTGCTTTCAATGATGCATCTCAATGAAGACGAATGCAATCCTTTTAAGTGCTTAGCAGGCAAGAAGACAAAATGACTAACAAGTCAACTTCTCCAATACAATTCACCAAATAAGAAATAGTGGAAATCTGAAATTTGTAACAATTTTCAACGAACCCAGGAGGAGAGGAACGAATCTAGAAACATCAAATAGTTGAAAAGCTTAGAATTACGATGAAGTCATCATTAGCCTCAGACTCCTAGGAACCTTGTGAGGCTGGGATTAGAGCGAACATTTTGTACTACTCGCGGTCAGGACTTAGTTTGCAAGCTTGGGTCTACATTTTTTAAATCTGCAGTGGGAATACTAATTAGGGTAATCCTTCTAACATCTTGACCCTCCCTAGACCCGTGGGAACCTTCTGACACTGGGATTTGGGAACCCTTTATTGCAGGTGACTATCCAATCTAGCCTCTAATTTTCTTTGATGATCTCAAAGAAAAGAAAAAAACGATTATAAGGGAAAAAAAACAATTTTGTGTTAATATATTACGAATGTAGTTTTTATACATAGACGCCAGTAAATATTCCTTTATCTCATATACACCCAAAAAATGGAAATTAAGACAAGATCAGTACTAACACAATAGTGTAAGCTGCTTCTGAACGTCTACTAACACTAATAGTGCACAGAGAACTTTTCCATTTATATATAACTTATATTTTCATTGCCAAATATGATTATATAAGAAGCTGCAGTGCTGAATTAGGGAGTGTGAATTTCACCTGTCAGGCTTTGTAGAGATTGTTCCAGCTCCCAGCAAGCCATCACCGCTTCCATTGCATGAACACGAACATGTTGTTGTAGTTGTTCCTTGAAAGAACACAGTAACAAGACATAGTGTGTCTGCACATAACAAGAAAGGAGGAATAAGATATTAAAAAAAAATTACAAGATGGTCAAAAAAACAATAATTTCAATACAATGTCTAGAAAAGCTAGCATTTCATGAAATTTGGAACATTGGATGCAGGACAAGTGAAAGAGCAACATGGTGTAAATGATGTTGATCTTTAAGATAATGTCACCTGATGAATTGATACCTAGAACTACTTTGTTGGGTTTTTTTTTTTTAATACTGTCTCTATCAATTAGGATGAGCTGTGGAAAAGGGGAGGAGACAAGGTTTATGTTAGTTAGAAACACATGGTGAAGGCTTTTCTTCAAAATGTGATCAAACACATTAGGCTTTTATCTTCCTCCCATGTTTCCAAACCCCAAAATAGATGCTTTTCAAATTCGTTGACTTGACCGTTGATGAGAATTTATGCTTCAAAAACATCTCACCTTGTAATAATGAAGTTGTCATATCCTTAATAAATCATTGTATAGAGGCAATTTTTTCGAATAAGTGATTAGTCATTACCCTAACACCACTAAGCAAACACGGGACCTGAAATGAACTTGCAAAGAAAAGAGGAAATTAAAAAAAGGCAAAATCCACTTCAACACTGACAAAATCTTCAGCAAAGCCAATCATCTTCTACGTTCATCAAGTAACTGGAAGAAAAATATGGTTCAACAATTGAAACTAAGTAAAGATTAATGATTATAGATTCTTGGTTTACGAGTTATAACACAAGAACCAAAAATATTTCATTCTTGTTTCAATGCGATCGATCAAGAACCTGACTAGTTAATAAAGTCACTAACTTGTCCAATTATATGAGTAGGTCAAATATCAAACAAGAACCAATCCAACCATGTGGATAATGCAATTCAACATAGTCAATGTATTGATAGCTGCGGCTACAAGCCTACAACAAACCAACAAAAAAAAATAGTACAAATCAAATTTTAAAAGAATTGACGATGATCATCATCATGATGATGTCACTGGTAAAAGCCCGGAAGAAGCCAGCTAAGCATGTTTACTTGTACATCACTCGTATAAGAAAAAGGTCATGAGAAAAATGTTGCAACAGCCCTATTGATGTGGTGTGCATCCCTTGAAGCAAGAGTCTTCCCACTCTATGTACATTTCCAACATTTTTTTTTCGCAATATGTCACAGAGCACCATAAAAATGATTGTATTTGTGGAAAGTCGGAGTTGGCACCAATAAATGATGACGTGCCGCAACGGGTTAGGAGGAGCGATAAGATATTAGTCAAAAGAAGCTGCTAAAACGATCTTGGATGCATTCAATTTATTCGATAAACAAAAAAATAGGACTTGAATGAACAATCAATCCTTCCTATATGAGTTCATTATATGATGATAATCTTGCCTAATAAACTTAATTCAACATCAAAAAAATGATACTATTATGAGATGTAAATTGAAAAAACACAAAAAATGGAGAAGCAAAAAAAATTAAAAATTAAATCCTTAGAGAAATAATCTGGAAATTTTAAATTCTAAAAACAAGATTGCTTCGAGGAGTAAATTAAACAAGCTATTAATCATCGAGAAAGAAGCAATCTTTCATCAAAATTACCAAATCTCTTCTCCTAACTAACAAATTAATTTAAAACAAAAGAGATCAGGAAAAACGAGAAGTAAACAAGAACAGGCGACGGTCCCAAAAAGGAGCAGCGACTGACCATGAACTGATCGAGCTCCTTGTCGTCGCCGCCGGCTCCGGCGAGCACCGAGTACTTGGCCACGACGTGCTGGCTCTGCGCCAGCTGCGCGTCGATCCTCGGGAGCTGGTCCACCGGCGTCGCGATCCTCAGGCACGCCACGTGCGCCGACAGCAGCTGCTCGTAGAGCGGGTGCCCCAGAATCTCCGCCTTGCACCTCTCCTCCCCTCCGCCCATCGCCGCCGCCATAATCGACTCGCTGACCTCGTCGGAGTTCGTCTGCAGGTGGAGGAACCTCCCGTCGGCGCCGGAGTAGCCGCCGGAGCTGGCCGCGTGCTGGCGGAGGATGGCGCTGTTGAGCCAGGTCGGCGCGCCGGCTGCTCCGGATATCGGCGGCTGATCCGCCGTCGGCTTGGAGTCGGAGGCGGCTTCGGAGGTGATGAGGGACCGGAGGACGGACTGGTGGGATTCGCCGCCCGGTAAATGCGGGTCCGGGTAGAGCCCGCTGTGATCCATCGGGTTGTGGTACGCCATCCGATTGTCAACCCGACCCGATATGGAACTTTGAGCAAGAGAGAGAGGGAAGAAAAAAGGAAGGAGGGAGTAGGAGTTTGTAGCTGTGCTGGCTGCCTATTATAGATTTATTGGAAGGTTTGGTTGTTTTTATGCAATTACACCCACAATAAAATTATGTATTTGAATGTGATAAATATTGTTTACTACATTTACTAAAACTTGACTTTTGGTCCTCGCATTTGGAATGCATCCTAAATTCCAATTTAGATAAGGGAATGGTAATTGTCTAAAAAAAAATTTACAATGTCCCCGAATTTTTAAAATAGATTACCAAAATACTTTTAATTTGTTAGATAACTTATAAATATTATTTTAAGAACAATAATAAATTGGGAGCAATTTTTTTAATTCATCTTAAAAATTCAAAAATAGTGTAAACATTGTACTAAAAAATAAATTCTTAAGTAGCGCCTATTATTTAGTTAATTTATTCTCTGTAGAGAATAATTATATTTGCAAAAAAGGTTGTGAAGATGGAAACAAGTTGCGGTTGGTAAAGGTTCGTTGTCATCTAAGAATACGATAGGATTGTCTAAGTATGTTTTTAGTTTAAAAATTTAGGTAACTTTTCTTTTTTTGTGGTTGATGTTGAATCCTTTACAACCATATATCAGTACATTTGTCTACTCTTTTGAAGTTTTCTTTCTTTCTTGAAACTGTTATTTGTCACAAACATTTTAGATTTAGTTTCTATAATATTTTTAAGTGATTTAGAATTATTGGAGACTATTTACGTCATCAACTTACTATGATGAACCGTTCCCCTATAGTATAATTATAACAATTAAAAAAAGCATAGAAGATTCTTTGTCATCTAGATATGATCCATTTGAAAAAAAAAAATATTTTCTCTACCTTTGTGTGAATTTTCCTTTTTACTTTATAAATTGAGTACTTTTTCATCACTTCTAGGTTCTTCCTTCCTACAAACGAACACTACCAACAATTTGGATTTGTTTTCTTATCGATAACGTGACAAGCAAGTCATTTTCGTTTTTTTCAATTGTCTTATGGGTTAAAAATAATAGAAAAATATCCAAGTGAAACAAGTGGTGGTTATTTTTTTTGGAAAAAAAAAAAGCACTATATTGAATAACAGGAATATAATTATAGATTCATGCAGAACAGGACAATAAGCACAAATACTATTCTTTGGAGGGTGCTATATCAAGAATACTATTTAAACTACTTTTACAAATTGCAATCACGAAAACTTCAAAGCTGAATGGAAAATTCTTTATAAGGACAAAAGCTTGAGAAAAATAATCCGCCGGCCTTTTGTCGTAGTCGCTATTCCCTCCGCTGAATCTACGGCACCCAGGAGCTGCCGAACCGGGTGAACGGTGGAGATGACAACACGCGACAGCATAGGAATTTATAAGGAAGAGGTCATTTTGCAATTAAGTAACAAAAAAAACCCTGTTACTGCACAATAAGTCCTCTTCAACTATAGCTGTGTGTCACTCTCTCACAACATTCTAATTCCATTTTTTGCATTACATTCAATGAATATTTCAAGATATATGGCAGCATAGGAATTTATGTGAAAGTAGAATTGCATATGAAACATATCACTGGAGAAATTTGTTAGGAGTTTTTTTTTAAGGATTTTATAACCTGGTATAACAAGGTCTCCTCTTGGAGAGGAAGTTGATTATAGACGAGCATTATCATCTTAAAAAATCCGCAGAATTTTAAAAAAATTATATGGAAAATTTAATTTGAGTGTTTGATTGTCATTATTTTCCACAGAAAATAATTATTTTTTATGAAAAATAATATTTTTCTATGGGTTGGACAAGTTTTATTTTTCACCATTTATAAGAAAAGATCGAAAATAATAGTTTTTTTGAAAATAATTTCAAGAAAAATATAAGCTATCAAACACTATAATTGATGAAAAAAAATTGACATAAATATTTTCCTTGAAAAAAACGTCCAATCAAACACAGCCTTAGAATAGGGGTCAAAAAAAATTTAGACAGAACAATGTTAAACCTCATCAAGTAGCTGCTTCAATTTTGTGTTCTACCCTTTTGTAACTATATGCAATATGTTGAATGTAGATTTTAGAAAGAAAAAAAAAATTTCACGAATCAACATGCAACTCAATTTATAACAAATAAATTTGATCATCTACATTTACAATCCAAGTAAGAATGAGCAATAACATAGTAGTTACTGGACCGATAGGAGTAAAGAAAATATAGACCGACATAATTTTTAGTGTTAAAAAATATTTTTTTTTTAAAATAATGTTAAGGAGGATATAGCCAGCAGATTGGGATTAAAAGATTCGAATAGTCAACTAAAAATTTGGGATTAAGACTTTCGTAATTGTTATTGTTGTTGTGTTGTAATTATATATAATACAACTTTTGGTGTTGTGGATATGAATGCAGGCAAAGTAGCAGAACCGACGATACAACAAGGAGAAGTTCTGTTCAACTAGCCCGAAAAATGGGTCATTAGGTGTTCAAAATTCAATATGTAACGTTAGAGAATAATATCTAAACCACTTTGCGCAATTATAGGGCAATTTAAATATGGTACTGTTATTGACACTTCTCAAAAGTCGTCATAAACTCTTCTTTAATTTTCTATTACTCAAATTCTAAATGTACTTATACATTAAATCTGACATTAATTTGTGCATGCATGTAGACATGAGTATATGATGACACTTTAGAAATGCCAATAACATTAATGAATGAACGGATTTGGAATTGAATGATAGAAAATTAAAAAACAATAGAATAATATTTTAGAAGTATCGACAACGGCACCACTTAAATAACTATTTTAAAATTTTAAATTATGCTACATACAATAGCAGCTTGTCACAGGGACCAATGTGTTAAAAATCATACAATAATTGTTTCTTAAGAAGACAAGGGAATATAAGTAGAGAGGATCCAACGGATACGGATTGGGACACACGGCAGCAGGACAAACCAGGACCATCGAAGTGGATCCGTCAGGAGTACGCCTGGTGACTCAACCAATGTATTACCGTCACGTGGACCGTGAGCATGGTTGTGCCTAAGGAATTTGACCCTACGTTATACGTCGTTGGCACCCACACAGCTGTCCTCCCTCCCTCCCCCCCCCCCCCCCCCCCCCCCCCCCCCCCCCACCCCACCCCACCCCCCACCCCCCCCCCCCCCCCCCCCCCCCCCCCCCCCCCCCCCCCCCCCTTCCTCTTCCCGCCCTTCCCCAACCCCACCCCACCCCAACACCCACCACCCACCCACCTACCTACCTAAATGTCGTTTTCTGTGACGTAATTGGTCAGGGAGAGTAAACAGTTAGCCGTTACCGCAGTTGGTGAGCACAAATAATAATATACCAATAAAAAAACTTGCATAGTCCATGTACAATACTAATATACGAATAAATAAAAATGAATGTCAAGAAATTGATAATTTGAAAATGCAATTAAGTTTTTTTATTGTTACTTTCTAGGGTTAGTATCTTCAACCATTTTAGCCTTATCAAAATGTCATCACAGGATGGTCAAAAACTGGTAAAAAAAATTTAAAAAATACATACTCTAGAACTCCTTAATATATTATAATTATCATAATTAAAAAAAAATTTAGTTGTTTTCTAAAATTGTTATTATAGTATGTCCAAAAAGGAAGTTTTTTTTTTTCCATAACTGAACATTGAAAGAAAACTTTTATACACAAATTGAGACTCGTGAATTCAAAATGAATACAGCTAAATTTACAACCTACGTACAACTATCTATGTGACGTTATTAATTGGATTATTTCTTTTCTCTCCAACTGTAGAGAGGGACCAATTAACAACCGTCATCTAGGTGGTTGTAATAAAATGGTTGTATGAAAGTTAAATCATAACATTACCATTCGTAATAGTGGTTAGCCTTCTTCCAGTTATCTTTCAGCTTAATGTATGTAGGGAATTTTTTTTATTTTTATTTGTTGGACACGATAACTCTTTTCGACTTAACGAAATGGAGTTAAATTCTCATGTTTCTTACAAGGATTCTCGTGAACAGGCTTACGTTCTCGCTAGATCTTCCCAAAGTACTTTATATTATTATTATTGTTATTATTATTATAAAAAAAAAAATAGAGATGAGAACTTGTTGCGTATATCCATAACCCATACCTTCCCGGAGGATAGGAGGAGTGAATGGAATAGAATGGTCCCCTCCCACTAAAGGATGGCATATAATAGTGGTTCTGTTCTGGTTCTACTTTCTGGTCCCCAAAGAGTGTGGTCCCGGACAACACGACCAAGGTGCGTGAATGACGACGTCACTCCTAGCCCATTCCCAGACCTTTTAACAGTGTTCATTCATTATTTGCCTCCCTCTTTGCACTTCCCTATAATGACCTTCCTAGTCTTTAAATTTTGTTTTAATTCCTCTCTCTCTCTCTCTCTCTCTCTCTCTCTATATATATATATATATATATATATATAGAGAGAGAGAAAAATTCTACAATACATCCGCTGAAAATGGATGTATCGATACATCCGAAATCTGGACCGTTGGATGTTAATCCAACGGTAACATCCAACGGTCCAGGTTTAATTCAGATAAAATAATACAGGAGACATCATTTAATGTTGATTTAGACTTTGACCTGTTGGTAACTTGCTTTAGCAGGTCATTCTTCACTTTAATTTTTTCAATGAACACCCTAAATTAACTCATATTTACTTCTCAAAAGTCCATCCAATTTAATCTGAACCTTTTTTTTTTGGTTACAGACCATGGTAGTCGTGGTGGTGCTGGTGGTGGTGGAAAGAGAAACGGAGATGAAGAAGGAAATAAGAAACGGTTCGGATCGCGTCGAACGTCGTCGAGCACCCCTAGAACAACGAGGAGTACCAGCTGCGCCGAGAAGAATCGGTCCGCTTCGCGTCGGACGTCGTCGAGGCCTCCTCGAACAAGGAGAAGTACCAGCGGCGCCGCTCTAATTTTACTGTCCATGCCATTGTCTGAAATTTTAATTTCATTTAACAATTTAATATTTTGTTAATAAAGCTACATGTCATGGTGGTGGGGTGAACTGAGGAAACCTGCTTCTGAGGTCGGGCGGATTATTTTTTAACTTTTTAAAGATAATATTTCGAGGATAATATTTTTTGGACAGAGAATGGCCATTCTCTTTGCTTTTAACACTGAGAATGGCCATTCTCTTTGCTTTAATACGGCGAATGGACGGAGAATGGTATATTTAGGACGGAGAATGGTACATTTAGGACGGAGAATACGGCGAATGGCCATTCTCTTTGCTTTTAATATGGCGAATGGACGGTGAATACGGCGAATGGAAGGAGAATGGCCACTCTTTGCTTTTAATATGGCGAATGGACGGTGAATACGGCCAATGGACGGAGAATGGCCATTCTCTTTGCTTTTAATACGGCGAATGGACGGAGAATGGTACATTTAGGACGGAGAATGGACGGAGAATACGGCGAATGGCCATTCTCTTTGCTTTAATACGGCAAGTGGACGGTGAATACGGCGAATGGACGGAGAATGGCCATTCTCTTTGCTTTTAATACGGAGAATGACCATCTCTTGCTTTTAATACGGCGAATGGACGGAGAATGGTACATTTAGGACGGAGAATGGTACATTAAGGAAGCCGACAAAGCTCATTCTCTCAATCTCTTCTTTGTGTAAATTAAATCCAAGGAGGACACAATCCCTAATTTTAGTTATTGCTTAGCAGAGTCTGCTTAGTTGTTGTAAAATTGTGGTGTTGCTTCTGTGACACTTTCATCTTTAATCTCATGTTTTCTATGAATATGTGTTATGTTTGATTTTGATTTAGTAATCTTTCCGTAATTAGTTTTTTGTTTCATCTAACAATTAATTTTTTGTTATAAATCTACAGGGCATGGTGGTGGTGGAAGGAGAAACGAAGATGAAGAAGAAAAGAAGAAGAAGTTCCGGTTCGCGGCGGACTTCGTCGAGTTCCTCAATCAAGCAGAATTAAACCTCTATAGAGTTCCTTAATTGAAGTTGATCACGATAACCTTTTATAATTTTCAAACGGATAGTAGAATCTTCCTCGAGCCCTCCTCAATCAAACGGCTAGTAGAATCTTCCTCGAGCCCTCCTTAATCAAACGGCTAGTAGATTGTTTGCTAGTCTCGAAATTTATTGTCTTTCCATCTTCCTCACTTTTTGTACTTCTCTCTTGCTATATATACAATAGTTTCTTGTTTCATAGTACTATTATTCATTCTGAAATAATAGAATAGTTTTCTGAAATACAATAGTTTTCTTGTTCTCAAGATGTCTACTGTGTGGGGGAAATGTAGAAGATGTAGAAGATTGGATGCCAAATCCAAATGAAACCTTCATTCCGCGTTTGTTGCGCAAGATTGAAGAACATCTGTCGACGATTTCAGCTGATGTTATAAGATAAAAATTGAACAAATGAAGTTATCTCGGCGTTTGGAGAAGATTGAAGAATCTCCAGCTTTGAAGGAGGCATCTTCATCTGGAGCATTTAATAATGTGAAGGTGGTTTCCGTTGTATCTTCTTCCGAAGAGGAGGACGTGGAGCTACAGTCTCGTAGTAAAGCATTGGACGATATCTCGCATTGGACGCTATAGAAGAAGAAGAAACTGACTTTAGCAGTCCTTCTAAAAGAATGCGTAGAAATTTACATCCGGTCACACCATCCAAAAATTTAATAAGGGGTTCAACCTCGAAGCCTAGCAATTGTACTAGGTTTCTTCGAGATATTACGACTATATTTTGCAGATGAGACCTGACGAGTAAGTAATATGAGTTTTGATTTAATTCCAACAGTTTTTTCTCCTAATTTATTCGTTTCTTTCTTAGAGAAATAATATCATCTTGCAACAAAACCTATGTGTCTCGGTGGGAGATGAAGACCTTAGCTCCTTTAACGAGAATTACCAATGGGGTATGTATAGATAGTATATTTTCTTAGATGCCATCTATGTTTACTTCGATTCCATCGCTGACATTTTTAATATTTTATTCAGATTGTAAGTATTGTCTCTGCTCTTCTCACCGCGGAGGAACGGAAAAGAACCTCCAATAAAGTTAATGTATGGTTTTTACCAATAAGGATGTCGGTGAGTGAGCATTTTATTCTTCAATGCATATGCATTAACAATTTTCTCGTTTGTTTGTCCTTCGTAATGTATTAATTGATGTGTATGTAGAAAGCCACGTTACCTCAATCCGTCAAAAAGCCTCATGAATTATGGAAGAAGTTTAAATACTTTCAGGATTACATGGGATTTTTAAGCACTTGTAAAGAGGTATTAATGTATTTTGTTTAATTATTAATCCTAATTTCTGAAAATTACTAATTTGTTTTACCCAATTATCCTGATTCATACATACCCATTCATTTGGGCGAACACTATACTCTTGCAAGAGTTGTGTTTAAAAAAAGGACTGTTGAAATTTGGGACTCACTTGCATCTAAAGATGATCCGATTCAAAGCAGAACAGTTATAAAAGAAATAGTAAGCTCATATTCATCAATTTTTATGAATTGGGTACAAGATACGCATTATACTAATACATATTGTTTTCTGGTAATTGTAGCTTTCAAATTTGGATATCTTTCTCGAAGAAGAGATTTTGAAGCTGAGAGATGCTAGGTTCAGCTTTTCTACTTTTGCAATAAAATATCCTTCTTATGTTCCCCGCCAAGGCAATTTAGTTGATTGTGAAATTTTTTTAATTGCATTCATGAAAGACCGATGTAGCCTAGACTACCGTTCTATCGATGTAAGTATGAAAATATGTCGTCAAAAACTTCAACTTTTTAGAGCAATATTTTGATGTTATGTTTGTTATATGCAGTTTGATGCGAAAAAGGAAAGACGCAAAGTTGCTGAATGGATTACAACTTCAGAGCACAATGAAGAGCTAAAAAAGAAGTCCAATCTGGTTGAATATGGAAGACGATGATTTTTTTTCTTCTTCTTTTATATTTAATGTATGGAAAGCCCTAATGTATTATGTTCATTTGTTTTGTTGAGTTGTAATGACATTTTTGCCAAACGGCTTCAATTCTTTTTGATTAAGCAGAATCATTTATGTCCTTCAAATTAATATAATTAAGCAGAAAGGAGTCTTTTGCCCTTCCATCAAATGACATTTTTGCCCTTCTAATTAATTTAAAACACCCCCGAACCCTTTTATTAAAAAAAGAAAAGGAAAAAAGAAAACCGTTTCGGAGCTTCCTCTTCTTCCATAATCCACTCTGTACTCAAACCTAGGTCATTCTCCTCCAAAATCTTCAAACCTTCCTCCCTATTCGTAATATTCACACCATGTCGACATCAGCGGCAGAATCATCACCGACAGCATCACCAAATAGAGAAGATGCACCAGTTACAGAAAATCCAAAAGCGATAGACGGAGAACAACGGAAACCCTATTCTAAGAAAGTTGCACAAAGGAAAAAGGAAAAAGCTGCTAAACAAAAAGAAGTGCAAGAAGAAGTGCAAACAGAAGGTATAACTTTGATTTATGTTCGCAAATTCTGTATATATTACAAGGAAAATGACATTCTCCGTCATAAAACGCATTTGAATGTTAAATTCTATTCGTCGTTTAATTTGGAACGGAGAATGGAATTCTCCGTCTAACTTGAAACGGAGAATGCCGTTCCCAGTGTTAAAACTCATAAGAATGGCCATTCTCCGACCTAATTTTTTTTTTTTTTGTTTTGCAGAAAGAAAATCTGTCAGGAATAAGGATTCAAGACTTTTCCGTTCTACCTTCAAGCCAATGCTAAATCTTATGGAGGAGGTCAATCGAGATGTTGGCCGTTTACCTGAGCCAGTTATTGGTTCCTTGAAGAATACTGGTTTCTGGAATTTTGTCGAGATTTTCTACCAAAACAGAGTCCACGTCTCCGAAGTGGCCAAGGTAACGGAAGGGCTTGAGAATTTAATTGCAAGTTACACAGAAGAAGAAGATGGCGTCGGGTGCTTTGAATTGAGCACCACTGTTAAAATTGCGCCAAGCGTCAAGGATATGGCAGTCATATTCGGTCTACCGCTGAATGAAGAAAGCGTTGATGATGTTTCTTACAGAAGATTGATAAAGGAAAAACAACAGCAGCCCACACCACCAGCATCATTGAGCCTGTAGAGATCATTTCACAAGATTGCTGGCTAATACTAAGGGCAAACACTCAGAAGTCACGAATAAGGAAGTGAGAGACAAGTTCTTTGAATGTTACGACGGCTTCGTGGCGGAGATAACGCTTTTAATCCAGATGATTTGGCCAAGCTAATAATCTTCCACTTGTGCCAAACAGTATTCTTCACAAAGTCTGGCGGTTCAAATTTGTCGTATAGATTCTTGGCCTTGGTAGATAGTGTGGACGTCATCAACAGTATATGCTGGCCAAGGTTAATCCTGGCATATGTAATGGATAGCATAAAGAGGAGTAGAAGCAAAACTGAACAGGCGGATTACTCAATGGCTTTCCACAAATTGGAAGGTTGCACAATATACTTCCTCTATTGGTTTGCAGAATATAGTAAATTTGTGGAAAGGAAGTTCGCCCCAATTCCTGATTATCCAAGATTTTTTACATGGAATGGGTACGAAATCTCAAACTTCCTCAAGGCCGAATATCACAACAAAATGAGATCGAAGATGATATTGGAAGATCTGGTTATACCTGTTGGGGAAGAAGAAGGGCACAAAGAAGATGAGCCACCTATAGAAGAAGTTGAAAAAGAGGGAGAGAAAGAACACCAAGAAGCAGGTGGGGATAATTTTGATGAGCAACGGATACCACAGCATCATGAAATGGGCGCTGTGATGGACGACTCAGCAAAGAAATTAGAGGATTTGAGAAGACATCATTCTGATATTCTTGCGCAGAATGAAGAACTCAAAGAAAAGCTGAAAGAGATGGAGGCACAAGGAGCGCAGTTACGTGCAGCCAACTTTGAGAATGCCATACTCAAAGAAAAGCTGAAAGAGCTCGAGGCAAAAGAAGAGCAACAACGTGCAGTCAACGTTGTGATGGAGGGCTCTGTGCATGAACTGGAGGATTTGAGAAGACATCATTCTGATATTCTTGCGCAGAATAAAGAACTCAAAGAAAATTTAAAAGAGATGCAGGCACAAGGAGCGCAGTTACGTGCAACCAACCTTGAGAACGAGAAACTCAAAGAAAAGCTGAAAGAGCTCGAGGCACAAGAAGCACAACAACGTGAAGTCAACGTTGTAATGGAGGGCTCTGTGCATGAACTGGAGGATTTGAGACAGCAAAATTCTGTTCTTAAATCAGATCTACATGCACAAGGTAAAATCTTTTCTATTTCAAATTTTTGATTTGTAATCTTCCAGGAGAATGACTATTCTCCGTGTACTATAACACGGAGAATAGTCATTCTCCGTGTTATTTGAAACGGATAATTGCTATTCCCTATCATTTCGATACTGGAAAGGTTATTCTCCGTGTAATTCCAAACGGAGAATTCTATTCTCCGTATTATATTACACGGAGAATGTCATTCTTCGTGTTAGGTTCACATCATACATTTCATTGTTGTTTGTTTTATTTTAGTGCGAACAACCAAACAACTCAGAGAAACAAATGAAAGGCTCGTTGAGGAGAAAAGGAAGCTTCAAAATAAAGTTGAATCGTTTAATATTGAAGCCAATGAAAAGGATGGGAAAATTAAAGATCTCGAAGCCATGGTTGTAGTACTTCAGAGTGAGGAGTTTCAAGCAGCTGCTGAACTTGCTGCTCCAAGAAAAGTCAGAAGAAGAGGAGGATCGGGGGAAAGAGGTTAATAAAAAGCAATACAGCTGGAGAGGCTAATAAAAAGCGAAAGGTTAATGCCGCTCCGAAATCCCGAGAAGACGCCAAAATGGCTGAATTAAAGAAGAACCACGTCATACTAAGGGAATGCGAGGAACTCTTACTTTGGAAATATGCGGATGAAGAGCTGAAGAAACAATACATCGACATCGTAATTCCCAGAAAGAATTCTCCAAAGTATGTATTCTGAACCCTTTTTTCGTTCATTTTTTATAGACTTTTTTCACAATTATGTAATAAGAATCTATCTTTATTAATTTAATCTAAACTAAATTTATGTGCAGTGATATGGTATACGTATTTTATCCGGAAAAGGATGAAAATGGAGTTTCAGTCCAGCTGTCGGCAGTAGACATGCAAGACATACTCAACTATGACGACATGGAGGCTGGCATACTGGACATAATAATAAGGAAGCTGAGAGAAATTCAAGGCAGTAAAAGGTGTGCCCCGTCTAGTTCGAAGAAGGTGCCATTGATCTAGAAAAAAAAGCCGGCGCCCCAATCACATAAGTGGTCTGCATTCATGACGGCCCACACATTGGTAAGAATTCAAACAAAAAAATTCATATTCATGTGTAAACCGATGATGAGTGACAGAAAAAATTACTCATGATATTGTGTATTGTTTTGGGAAACAGACCATCGTTCAACGTGCCAATGAAGAAAACGCAAAACCCAGCGCCTTTGAAGACATCCAAACAGATTTAGTAGACTTCGTCATGGGTTTGGAGGACGACATAGAGTTGCTATTCATCCCACTCTTTAATGCATACACCAAACACTATACTCTGCTCACATTCAACTTTATCTCCTATGACTGGACACACTACAACTCCTTGAGGCTAACCACGTACGATACGTGCAAGGTGGATGCAGAATTAATGAAAAAACCTTAGAGCCTATCGTCAGGAGAAAAGTTGATATGATGAGGGAGAGATGCCCGACGAAGAAGGAGTATGAGAGCAAAGTACTGAATTGTTCTCTAAATTGCCCACAACACTGGCACCCAACTGCCTCTTGTACACGGCGTATTATATGAATATGTTGACGACTCCTCCCTTCGAAATATCGGAAGGAAATGACAAGAAAACTCACCAGAAGATTACAAAGATGAGGTTGTCATGGGCTAAGGAGTTGCTTTCAAGCAAATATGTAAAACGAACCTAGCAATGACATTGTAAAAAAACAATGTAATTATGATGTAATTGGGCAAGGAACTTCTGTCTTTTATAAGCTCTGCTTTATAATATAATCATTTTTGAATTACATTTACATTGTCAAAACCACGAAAAGTTTTGACTTTTATTTACATATGAAACAACTCGAACTCATACGCCAAAAGGGCAGTCATTTTTATAATAAGATCTCCCAAATTCTGTCATTTATTGGCAAAATTTAACAACTCGAACTCATGCGCCAAGCTGCAGTCACTTTTATTGTCATTAATACCAATGAATCTGCCATTTACATGCCATTAATACCAATGAATTCTTCCATTTATATGCCATTTATTCCTAATGAATCTGCCCCTTCGGATTATATTCTCCGTTTTAGTTGGAACGGAGAATGAAATTCTCCGTTTATTTCGGAACGGATAATAACATTCTCCGTCTGTCTTGAACGGATAATAAACACATTAAAATGTTCATTCGCCATTTTTATTTAAACGGAGAATGACGTTCTCCGTGTCTTTCGAAACGTGGAATGTTATTCTCCGTTTAGTTTGAAAAAGAGAATGAAGATGAGCTTGATGAGAATATAACGAGGTTGGTATGGACTAAGAAGACTACAATGATGAGGTTGGTATGGGCTAAGAATTAGATTTCAAGAGAACTTATGTCTTTTATAATGTCTGCTCTGTCTTTTATAATAAAATCCTTTTTGAGTAAAATTTACATTGTGATAACCACGAAAAGTTTGACTTTTTGAGTCACATGTACATTATGAAAGTCTGAAATACTACATAAAATCCTACTATCAAGAAAAAAATTGAATGTGAGCTGCGTCCGGGCATCGCAGAGCAATGGAACTCCTTGAGGCAAAGGAATTCCTTGAGGCAGTGAGTTCCTTTGCCTCAGTGAGTTCCTTTGCTCGGAGGATGCACGATGAAGTGACTTGCCTCAAGGAGTCATCCTACGGTTCCTATGCTCTGACGATGCACGATGAATACCATCTACCACGTGGACAAGAACTAAAAGACGACAGAGAACAACACTCCTCACAGATGAAGCTTTCAATTGAATTCCTTGAGGCAAATCACTTCATCGTGCATCGTCAGAGCAATGGAACTCCCTGAACAAAGGAACTCCATGCATAGTCAGAGCAATGGAACTCCATGAACAAAGGAACTCCGTGCATAGTCAGAGCGAATCAAAGTACGAGCGCAATAAATCCAAACCCACACTCTGTCGGAGCGCTCGCACTTTGATTCGCTCTGACTATGCACGGAGTTTCTTTGTTCATGGAGTTCCATTGCTCTGACTATGCACGGAGTTCCTTTGTTCAGGGAGTTCCATTACTCTGACGATGCACGATGAAGTTTTGCCTCAAGGAATTCAATTGAAAGCTTCATCTGTGAAGGAGTGTTGTTCTCTATCGTCTTTCAGTTCGTGTCCACGTGGTATTCATCGTGCATCGTCAGAGTATAGGAACCGTTGGATGACTCCTTGAGGCAAGTCACTTCATCGTGAATCCTCCGAGCAAAGGAACTCACTGAGGCAAAGGAACCCACTGCCTCAAGGAATTCCTTGAGACAGAGCACCGTGCAAAGCCATCCTTCTTCAACAAGGAACATGTCGAAGAAATAGACTCCTGGCTGGCGCTTCGACAGAGCGTGGAACGATAATAAACTCCAAACTCATGCACATCTCATTCTTCTGAAGGACTTCACCACCGTGCATCGTCGGACCAATGGAACATGTTGAAGAAATGAACTCCTGGCGGCAAAGGAACACCGTGCATAGTCCGAGCCAATCAACATGCGAGCGCTTCGATAGAGCGTGGGTTGGCAATAAATCTAAACCCAGGCACATGTCAGTTCTGAAGGACTTCACCACCAAAGCTTCTTCGAACGAGGAGATCGACAACCAAGAGGAAAGAGTCTTGCCAAGGCGGGGGATCGGTAGAGTCCATCTCCACAAGAAAAGCTAAGTGAGACGAGAACAAACTCTCTCTACACTACTGCCATTTATAGGCATGGAACAACTCGGACTCATGCGCCAAAAAGGCAGCCACTTTGAATTCAATTCAATTAATTTCCATCAATACCAATGCATCTGCCCCTTCTCAATTAAAGCTAAGTAAGACTAGAACAAACTCTTCCAACTACGGCCATTTATATGCCATTAATACCAATGAATCTGCCCCTTCGAATTCTGCCAACTTTGATACCCCTACTGTATCAAAGTTTTTTTCTTGATACAGTAGGGGGTATCAAAGTTTTGATACCCCCTATGTATGACATGTGGGCCCTTCCTGCTTTATAAAATGTTTACACATATATATATATATATTATATATATATATATATATATATATATATACATAAATTTTAATAGGGCCCACAAAACTCTTTTCTAACAAAACTCTTTTCAAAGTTTTGATACCCCTATGTATGACATGTGGTCCCCTCTTGCTTTGTAAAACGTGTAAACATATATATATACACATAAATTTTGAGATGGCCCACATGTCATACATAGGCTCCTGTATCAAAGTTTTTTCCCTTTTAAATGGGCTCCATACATAACTTACAAAAAAAGTATAAATAAAACAAAATTTTGTTATAGTCAAGATTTGAACCAATGACCTCTTGAATACAAGTCTAGCATTGTAACCACGACACCACAATAGCATTCTCCGTTTTGAACTTCACGGAGAATGCCGTTCCCAGTATTAAAACAATTGAGGATTCTATTCGCCGTTTAATTTGGAACGGAGAACGGTATTCTCCGTTTATTTTGAAACGGAGAATAAGATTCCCAGTGTTAAAAACACATTAGAATGTTCATTCTCCGTTTTAATTTGAAACGGAGAATGAAATTCACCGTGTCATTTGAAACGGAGAATGTTATTCTTCGTTTTGAACTGCACGGAGAACATATTTTCTCCATTTTTTATGTACTCCGTGTTTTGAATTTGGAATTTATTGTTCTCCATTTTTATCTAATTGTCTTATCAAACTTTTGCATTGGAGAACATATTTTTTTATCTAATTGTCTCGTGTGAATGACATCTTGCCACATAAAAAAGACATTGTCTTAAGTCAACGACGTTACATTTTATTACATTTGCTCATTGTCACTATTTCTGTCACGCCCCAGAACCAGAATACTGGAGAGCGGGGGCAGACATAGCCAGCTTCGTATAATGAAATGGAATCCACGTCACTATACGGTCACGGCTGTCTAGATATAAGAGGGTTTAACTACAATCCATCAGTCTTCTATGGTCAAGATTAAACCTATTGTCTCAATCACAAGCAAGTAGTAGCAGTCACAAGATATTAGAGCATCAATATACAATAGTAAGGCGTCCCATACATTACATATTGGATGATCATGAAGCTAGTCGTACAAAATGTCAGGACTAGCAAGAGTTTTAGTCAATACATGATCAACCCTAGGATTTGTCAATCATGTTACAGCCCGTAGGCAGACAGTAAATAAAGATGCAATACGAGCTAACACGTGCTCGTCGGCTAAACGCCTCAAAAGAATAATTTTTACAAATAAGTGGAAGGACAAAAAGAAACCCACTCGTTGCCAGGGTTCCGTCTAATGGTCACCATCTGGCTGGAAGATCGGTGGATCCTCTGGAGCTGCTCCGATATCTGGCCACACAAAACCAGCTGGGTCAGACCCCAGAAAGAGCAAGTGCCACAAAGGAGGCATCACTTAGAAACTAAAACCAGCATAGTAAGGAACATTAAAGTTAAATTATCGGAAATAACAACAATAATTGAGTACGAGGGAACCATTCAAGTAGCCAGACTACAACCCTTAAACCAAACAAGGACCGGGGTTGCAATCCTTCACCTGAATGGAAATCCGTCTCAAATACTATGGATAAGGTAATAAGACAATAAACGAAGAGAAGACACAGAACTGCTCCGGGAGCCAGGTTACAACCCTTAAACCAAACAAGGACCGGGGTTGTAACCCTTCGCCTGAACAGAACTGGACTCCTGATCTTTATTGTTAAGGCCATTATAGATAATCATGTTGCTGAAGTAAGATAGAATATGACAAGCATGGCACGGGGTACAAATAAGATAATAACCGAAGGGAAGACACATAACTGCTCCGGGAGCCAGGTTACAACCCTTAAACCAAACAAGGACCGGGGTTGTAACCCTTCGCCTGAACAGAACTGGTCCTCCGATCGTTATTGTTAAGGCAAGCATCAATAATCGTATCTTGTCACGATCTTGCACAGGATCAGGATAAGACTAAGCTGGAATAACTTCATCCAATCAATCACGGCCAATCAAAAGTACGGCTTGATACTTTAACTAGTAGGGTTATCACAGGCCTAGTTACTAGCAAGATGCAATGAGATTATTTCAACAGCCACAAGCCCTGCAGACCATCCAAGTTATCCAGGTCGAATGTCCATTTATGAAGGATGCAACACATGACTGTGTGCTGGAAGTGTGCCCTACTCGTCGGTAGGCTACAAGTCCACTTAATGCGCCCAGATAACGGGATTGCCTGTAGCTGGGAATCTCTTCATGTCTACTGAATTATTCTAGTTTATTACTTAGTTAATTACAGTAGGTATCCCTGACCGTGGTACTCAGGGATCCCATCCTAGACATGAAGCAAGACAATACTGGTTTATTGTGCAAACGCAATCATCCACGGTGTCCAGGTTAGTCATCTTGTCAGGTCATGTCACGTTAGCCGTCGCAACAGCAATTCGAGAGAATCATGTCAGGTATGCTTGTCCTGCCATGCCGTGTTCAATTATTATTAACAAACCTATTAAATAATTTCATGATTATCAAGTTCATGACAAAAGGCGTAAGGATATAAAATGGGCGTAAAATATCTAATAAAATATTAATATACAGGACTATAGAAGAGCCAAGCTTAAGGAAAATAAAACCAAAATGACATGCTGACATAAGACCAAGTCAGCCAAGGCCATACGCTCAGTGCAAAAGTCATACGCTCAGGTCAGGCTACGCTCAAGTCAAGCTACGCTCAGGTAAGCCTACGCTCAGGTAAGCCTACGCTCAGGTAAGCGTATGAGGTCCATACGATCCCTTGTCACACAAGTGAGCGTATGCAAGACACACGCTCCAAAAAGGCAGCGTATGGACTCCATACGACTCATGGCTATCCAAGTGAGCGTATGCAAGTCATACGCTCCAAAAAGGCAGCGTATGGACTCCATACGACTCATGGCTATCCAAGTGAGCGTATGCAAGTCATACGCTCCAAAAAGGCAGCATATGGACTCCATACGACTCATGGCTATCCAAGTGAGCGTATGCAAGTCATACGCTCCAAAAAGGCAGCGCATGGACTCTACTGCGCTGCGCTAAAGAGCGCGTACAGCTCAGTGACGCAAGCTAAAAAGCTCGCGCACTGCTCACTGTCTTCTCCAACAGCAGGAACTCCATGGTTGAACCCTAAGCTTCCAAAGTCCATAACTTGGTCAAAACAAGTCCAAATCCAACTTTCCAAAGATCAAAATTGGGTAGAAGGAAATTCTCTACCACATGGAACCATCAAAACTTGAAAACAAGGGAATTTAATAGATCAAAACCATGAAAATCCGAAAATGACTAAATTCTAGATCTACAAAAATCCAAGCTTTAAAATAGAAAATGATAAGTTCTAATGTGGATTAGAAAGTTGCAAAGAAGAGGTTAGAACAATAAAAATGGTAGATTTCTTCATGAAACAAGATTGCACTTGCCTAGGCTAGGGTTTTCTTGGTTGGTGGTGGAGAGTAATGAAGAAGAAAGGAAATAATAAGGAGAGAGAATGGGAAGAGGTTAATAAATGAGGTTGGTTGTGGTAGGTAGGGGGTTCACCCTTGGTTCATGATGAACCAAGGCTAATCAAGCCTAGCCGAACCAACCCAAGCCAATCCAAACCAAGATGAACCATGGCCAATACGAGATAAAATACGTACACGTATTCTTAAATACGTAATACGAACAACAGGCATTACAATTTCGCTTTCGTACTTTACAATTACGATAATCGTGATCCGATTTTTTACAAACTACATATTCTAGGCTTCGGGATAGGATGACTTTCTGTAGGCTGGCTTGATTTTTCTTGAGAAGGCCTTCCTTTTGTTGCTACCGGATTTGGCTCTTTTAAAGCTTCATGCACTCCATGAACTGCATCAGCTACCATTTGTTCTTCTTCGCCAATATCGGTCACCATTTCTTTCAACTCCATCAGAACAGACGACATCAACTCCGTTCCCCTCTCTTGAATTTTGCTTGATTTCTTACAATAGTATGTAAACAGATTAACTTGTTCATTAATAGAACCATACCTTCTGCTCTCAATAATGTCTGGATGGATGAATCTTCTTTCTGAGCCAGGTCCGGAGAGATAACTCTCTTTGCAATCCTTGAGCCAACGAGATTTTATCAAGTTCTTTTGAATATCTCCAATTTGCAATCTCTTCATTGCTCAAAAAATATGCCTACAAGGAATCCCCTTGGTCTCCATCCACATGCATTCACATTTTATGATGTTGTCGGCCGGATGAAATGTAACCTTTCGGTTGACACTGTTTGGCGACAAATACTTTTGGACAGTACAAACTTTTGCCTCTCTTACGATGTGATGATGGGGAACAGTATATGCATCAGAACGTGTGATTTCTTTCCTTACATCTATAAACACCGTTTTAGTGTAAATTACGGCAAATTTACCTTCTATTACGGCCATGCTAGTTTGATTCACAACTGGTGTTGAGAATTATCATTGACATGCTTACCCATCTGTCACGACCCGCTACCCAAATTGTTGGGCCAGGCCGAGTCATGTCCAGCCTACGTTGAGATAAAACGTAGTAGCTGTTCTAAAGACAACAGGATAAGACTAAATGTGCTAACAGTTCTATAAGTGAAGAAGAATCATAAATGCTCCAAACACAAAAATCGTCGTATATAGTAAAATGTCCAAGTACAAGTAAAACTGAAATGTAAAACTGGATACATGTCCATTACAAAATGATGTAGTCTAATACATGTCTACTCTCAAAAAGTCTAAGTAACAAAAGACAACTAGGCGAGGTTCCCTGCAGGAACATCCTCGTAAAGCAGAGCCGGGTCCTCGGCAGTAATCCCTAGTATGAGTCGCAGAGTAACTCCTCCTCAGTAAGGACAACCTACAACGTTATCCTGTCAGGACGGGAGCAAGTACTAAATCTAGCAAACTAGCATATGAAACATGGAAATGAACATGAAGGAAAACTGTAAAGCATGGCATCACATAGTCTATCACAAGGACACTATGTCATAGAGACAGATGTATATGTAATTTTAAAACTGTAGCAGTACGTGATCGTCAAGAGATGTACAAGCGCTGTGGCACATATGAAATGTACATACGTACAAGTAACAAGCAGGTGTACATCCGTACAGAAAATGCGGGATATTTACCTGCGGCAAGGTATGCATATAAAGCGACCAAGCTCGCTACTATAGGGGGTCGTGATCACGTACCTACTATCAGTTTCCCCAAAACCCATATTCTAATCATGTAGTGATACATCAAGACTGTTCTAAGCATGGTAGTAACTGGAAGTGCAACATGTAGAGATCTAACTTGCTACCCCAAGGATCAGCATATAACATGGTGGGGTTTGCAGTTCATTTTGTGACAATGTAAAGTTCGTAGAAGGTACTTGCCTCTAGCAAAGCAAAACAAAACAAGCTGCGATAACAGTGCTATGGATGTCCAGTAACTCGTCGCTGTAGAAGTAAATATAATAACCTAGTTTTACACTAACTAAATCACTAGGACACTAATTGGTGCGACACGACTTGTGACTGGGTACCTAGCCAAAATGATGACTTGGCATAGGAGACCAATGTGGGGTGACACACTATGTTAACTACTTTCTAGGGTCTTTACACTAGTAGGGATGGGGTTCAACACGACTAAAACTCCAAATACACAAAAAGCTACAAGTCGTATTAATCAATAATATCAAAAGATCATTGTGTTCTAACAATTTTAGAGATAGGCAAAAAGCCTAATTTTTCTTAAAGCAAAGTATCAAAGTGATCCTTGTTAATCATAGAAATTTATTATAATTTTTCTGGAATTTATTAACCAGTACAAATATTTTATAAAAATCAGTTTTCCTAAGTATACAGAAAATGAGTTTTGGTTTCATATGCCAAACTAGTGGCAAAACAGTAATTAAATACTACAAAATTATAATAAATTAGCTAACTTAACATAGTATCTAAATACTATTTTTCCATATTTTAGCAATACTTTAAGTATTTTTAGAAAATCAAAAATAGCAATGCACACAATAATTAATTATCTGCGTATTTTGTCCATGTATAATTTGAACCAAAGTTCAAATACAGGACCCAAGGCCATGAATCAAGTCCAATATGACTGCACAGGTCTTGAATGTGTGAAAACATATTTGAGCCCAATACCCATGCTAGGCTTGGACACCAAATGGTTGCAGTAATTTAAATACAATAAAAATACAGTTTGGTAATAGTCAAAATAAATATTATATTTTATAAGGTAAAGTTATACAAAGAATATATATATACCTATGCTAAAAGGTTAATATAGATATATAAAGAAAAATACTTAATTTACAAAGTATATATATATATACAAATATATATATCTATATATAAACACACTTACTATAATATAGTGTTATATATAATATATTATACATAGGAAAATGTATATAAACATATATATAAAATTTACTAACTATAAAATATATACATATATATTTAAATACTGTTAAAAATACAGTATATACATATATATATATATTAATATATATATATACATATATATATATATATATATATATATAAATACAAAATGAAAAGAAAAAGAAAAGAAAACAGAAAAGAAAAAAAGAAACAGAAAGGAGGCTCGAACCTGAGCCAGCGGCGGGGGGGGGGGGGGGGGGGGGGGGGGTGTTTGATCACTGCGCGCTGGCCAGTGGGCCAGCGGCCCGCTGTGTTAGGGATAGGTTTTAGGTAGATTTTATTAGGTTTAAGTTAGTTTTAAATAATAAAAAAAATATAAATATCGGTCCTGTGTCCTGACAGTTTGGGACACAGAGTCTTGTATCCATACTCAGCACGACACGCACGAAATGATTCGGCCGTGTCCAAGCTTACCCAAAGACTGCCCGTGTCCTGGCGAGTCACCCACGTGAGTTCGAGACACAAATAGGACACGAAAATAGTACTGACACGTACATGTCCGAAGTGGGGCTGCTGTCGGGGTGGCGACTGGACGGAGGAGACGTCGTGGCGGTGGCGGAGTGGTAGCGCTGGGGTCGGCTCGTCGAGGCGAGTCGAACGGTGGTGGTCGCGGCTGTCGAAGTCGACCGTGGAGGCTGGACGGGGAAGCTCGCCGGAGTTAGGGTTAGGGCTGGGGGTTTTGGGGAAGAAATAGGGCTGCGGTCGGTGGAGATGGGTCGGGGTGAGTGGTGGTCGACTGGGGGAGTGAGGGGGTTTAAATAGGCGGTCGTAGGTCGGTCGGTCTGGCCGGAAATGGCGGGGGCAGGGCGCGCTGGCGGTCGTCGGTCAGCCGGGTCGTCGGGGGCAGTTAGGGTTAGGAATTTCGTTTAGGTCCCTATAGTTTTAGGTAATCGCAGATAGGTCATAACAGTGGGTAGTTGCAAATAGGAATTTGCATAACCCACCCCGCACAGTTTAAGTATAAATAAAATTTGCACATAACAAATTTATAATTGCAAAACAATATTAAAACAATCTAATTAATTGCAAAAGTCAATTAAACATTTTAGAAAATTGCAAATTAATATTTAATATATAAAACTCTTTATAAATCATTTAAAAATTCTAGAAAAATTCCTAAAAATTCTAATAATTATTTAAGGCTATAAATGACATTAAAATTTAATTAACACTAATTTAACTAGAATTTGAAAAACAGGGGCTTACAAGTCTTCCCTCCTTAAAAAATTTCGTCCTCGAAATTCAAGGATTGAAGACCACAATAATCTAACATAGCAAGCAATGCAACAAAATGACTAAGGCTGCGATCAAACTAACCTCTAAGGTATCAAGCGGGAACGGGTGCTTCCCTCGCAGCGGTTGGATCGAACAAGTAAGGGAATCTCTCCCTCATATCCGACTCCCTCTCCCAAGTAGATTCACCTGGGGAGTGACGGCTCCAAGCTACTCGTACTAGGGGTATAACCTTGTTCCTCAGCCTCTTCTCTCCGGTCTAAATCTCCACTGGCTGCTCAGAAACTGTAAGGCTCGGTCCGACCTCCAACTCTGAATGATCTAGTACATGACTGGGGTCTGGAACATATCTTCTCAGCTGAGATACGTGAAAGACGTCGTGAACTCCTGCTAGGTTGGGTGGAAGTGCAACCCTGTAAACTACCTCTCGATCCTGCCAAGTATCTCGAACGGCCCGATGTATCTGGGGCTCAGCTTCCCTCCTCGTCCGAACCGGATCGTCCCTCGAGTAGGTGTATCTTCACTAGCACCATATCACCGTCTGCGAACTCCATCGGCCTGCGACTAGCATCAGCCCAGTATTTCTGCCTGTCCTGAGCTACCCTGAGCCTCTCTGATCATCCCGACTTTCTCTGCTGCATCCGTGATCATCTCTGGCCCAAGCATAACTCTGTCTCCGACATCATCCCAAAAGAGCGGTGTCCGACATCGTCGTCCATATAGCGCCTCAAAGGAGACATACCAATACTGGCCTGGTAGCTGTTGTTGTATGAAAACTCTACCAAGTGCAGATGGCTCTCCCATGATCCTCCGAAGTCCAGCACGCAAGTCCTCAGCATATCCTCCAGCGTCTGTATCGTCCTCTCGGACTGTCCATCTGTCTGTGGGTGGTACGCCGTACTGAACTTGAGCCTACTGCCCAACTCCTCCTGCAAGCTCCTCCAGTAGTGGATGTGAATCTACTGTCTCTGTCTGACACGATGCTCACCGGCACTCCGTGTAGGCGAACTATCTGCTGCATGTATAGTTCCGCCAACTTCTCGGTGGAAAGCCCCACCTTGAAGGGTATGAAGTGCGCACACTTCGTCAGCCTGTCTACGATGACCCAGATGACATCCTTCCCTCCTTGGGAACGAGGAAGCCCTGAAACGAAGTCCATCGTAATATGTTCCCACTTCCACTCGGGAATAACGGCTGCAACAAACCTGCTGGCCTCTGGCGCTCCGCCTTGACCTGCTGGCAACTAGGCATCTCGAGATGAAACGTGATACATCCCTCTTCATTCCGTGCCACCAAAGATGTTCCCGCAAGTCACGGTACATCTTGTTAGCACCAGGGTGAATAGAATATCTCGATCGGTGCGCCTCCTGCAAGACTGCCTCTACCAGCTCTCCCTTCGGCACGCACAATCGGCTGCCATGCCTCAGGGATCCATCCTCTGCTATAGTGAAGTCATCCAGCAATCCAGCTAATGCCTGGGGTCGAAGTCTGCGAAGGCTCTCATCTGTAGACTGTGCCTCCCTGATCTGCTCCATCAAACCTGACTGAATGTCAAGTGCCATCATCTGTATCACTGATCCTGGCCGAACTAGCTCAATACCGAGCTTCTCCAGATCCTCCCACAAATGCCGATCAATCATCAGGTACCATGCCATCGGATGCCTGCTCAGCGCATCCGCCACCACATTTGCCTTCCCGGGATGATACTGTAAATCGATTCGAAGTCCTTCATCAACTCCAACCATCGTCTTTGCCTCATGTTCAGCTCTTTCTGCGTGAACACATACTTCAAGCTTTTGTGGTCCGTAAAGATTTCCACACGCTCTCCGTATAAGTAATGTTTCCATAACTTGAGTGCAAAGATCACCGCAGCTAACTCGAGGTCATGGGTAGGATAATTCCTCTCATGAGTCCGCAATTGCCTAGATGCATAAGTAATTACTTTCCCATGCTGCTGTAGAACACATCCTAGCCCCTTCCCAGAAGCATCGCTGTATATGGTGAAACCTCCAGAACCTGAAGGTAAAGTAAGAACTGGAGCGGTCGTCAGCCTCCTCTTCAGCTCCTCAAATGCCGCCTGGCAGTCCTCTGACCAGATGTACTCTGCGTCCTTCCGTGTCAGCTTCGTCTGGGTTCAGCTATCCTAGCAAAGTCCTGGATGAACTTTCTATAATAGCCTGCTAAACCCAGAAAGCTCCTGATCTCTGAAACTGACGTCGGAGCCTTCCACGTCTCAACTGCAGCAATCTTCCTGGGATCCACCGAGATTCCATCTCCAGTGACTACATGGCCGAGAAACTCCACTCGGTCTAAAAAGAACTCGCACTTCGGCAATTTGGCAAACAATCTCTCCTGTCTCAGAATCTCCAAAACTATCCGCAAGTGCTCTGCATGCTCCTCTGGCGTCTTCGAGTATATCAGGATGTCGTCGATAAACACCACGACGAACTTATCCAGATACTGGTGAAATGTCTTATTCATCAAGTTCATAAAGACAGCTGGCGCATTTGTGAGACCAAATAGCATCACCAGAAACTCGTACTGCCCGTACTTCGTGTTGAACGCCGTCTTCTGGATGTCTGCTGGCCTAACCTTCACCTGGTGGTACCCGGATCTCAAGTCTATCCTGGAAAACACCTTCGCCCCGCTCAATTGGTCGAACAAATCTATCCTATCCAGGGCAGGATATTTGTTCTTGATGGTGATGGCATTCAAGGCCCGGTAATCACACAACCGGACTGTACCATCCTTCTTAGGCACAAAGAGCACTGGTGCTCCCCATGGAGAAGCACTGGATCGAATGAAACCCTTTTCAACAGGTCATCAATCTGCTCTTTCATCTCTATGGCCTCCTTGGGATTCACTCTATAGCAAGTCCGGGATACTGGTGATGAACCCGGCACTAGATCTATAGTGAACTCCACATCTCTGTCAGGCGAAAGTCCTGGAAGATCCTCTGGGAATACATCCATAAACTCCCTAATGATAGGGTGTGGCGGTGCTGCGTCCCCGACTGTAGCACAACAGTTCGGCTCTAGGCTGATCTCCGGCCATGTCCTCCTGACACTGAATGGTGCTGTGCCTGGGGACTGAACAAAACTACCCTAGCAATCTATAGATGCATGGGCATAGCTAAGCCAGTCCATCCCCAATATGATATCATAACCGGGGAGCGGCATCACAAAGAATCGCCCTCTGAACTCTCTTCCGGCTATAAAAATAGAACACTATAGATAGATCTAATAGGCACTGGTCCTCCTCCCGTCATCACTCTACTAATCTCCGTAGTAGGTGTAGCTACTAGATGATGTTTATGCATAAACTCTAATGATAGGAAGCTATGAGATGCACCAGAATCAAATAAACATACAGCTAGAAAAGTATGCAAATAAACATGACCTGTGATGACGTCAGCTAAGTAATCCGGCTCCGAAACCTGCTCCGGCTCCGGCACAATGGCTAGACTATAAACCCCCCCTGAGGTCCCTTCTGCTGCTGCAGATGCTGCCCAAACCTCTGCTGCTGAGTCGGAAGCGGTCCTCTAGGTCCCTTGGATGCTGGGCAGTCCCGAAGCTGATGGTTGGCAGACCCACAAATCAAGCACTGCTTCAACCTCTTCCTACAGATGGAGATGTCGTGCCCTGGTCTTCCGCAGAAAGAACATATGGCTCCCTTCTGCTGCTGCTGTCGGGGTCCCGGGGCTCTAACTGGCGTGGTCTGATGATGTGTAGGGGGACGGTAAGTCTGCTGGGGTGGCGTCGGCGCTCTCTGCTGGAAAGCCTGACGCTTGGACGGACCCTCATGGTGTACAGAAGCCGGCCTCTTGCATGACAGAAGACGCTCTTCAACTCGGGCCAACTCTAGGCTCTGGTAGTAGTCAGTCGTACCGTTCGCCACTATAAGAATGCCAATGTCTGGAACTAGACCATGGCAAACCTACGGGTCATCTCCTCTGGATCAGCAACCAGACTAGGAGCAAAACAGCTCAGTCGACTAAACCTCCCGCATAGTCATCAACAGAACGGTTCCCCTGCTGGATGTTCTGGAATCGTAGCCCCATGGCTACTCTAGCAGTGGTCGAGAAGAATTTCTTCTTGAACTGGGTCTTGAACTGGTCCCAGGTGGCTCTACCTCTCACGAACAACGGCTCATTCCTGAACCAGACTCCGGCTAAGTCTATCAGCAGAAATCCTGCTGCCTCGACCTGAAGGTCATCCGGCATCCTAACTCCCAGAAGCTTCCTCTCTACAGAATCTAGCCAGTCATCAGCTACTATGCCCTCAGTCCCTGAGAACTCCTTGGGATTCAGACCCATAAAGTCCTTGACTGTCCCCGCTCTCTGCCGTGGCTCTACATGTTGGGGACCACGGGACGTCCCTCAGAACGCTCCATGCTCTCGGAGTAGGGTAGTCTGCTCTGATGGGTCGTTAGGAACCCCTGGATCAGTGTGAGCAGCTGGGTCCCGTCGAGAGTGACGGAAGCCTGGGTGGGTATAGTGATAGGGGTGGTGGAAGTATCGGGGCCTGCTGGAACTGGGATGTGGAAGGTGGTATCTGGGTCTGTGGATCTGTGGAGTGGGGGAATGTGGTAGGTGGAGGTGTATCAGTCAACCGGTCAGCTGACTGGATATGGAGGGCCCCATTCTCGGGGGTAACATACTGGGACGAGCGAGTAAGCACCATCTAAATTACACATAAAAAGACTTATAAGGACTTATTTAAAGCAAGCAATCATATGCAAGAAAATCTAATTATAATAGCAAACATGTGATGTATTTCCTATGTTACAATCCTAGCATTTCCTCTAAGTGTTCTAAGCGTCTTTCCTAATGTTGTCTAATTACCTTAAGTTCCTAATTGCAGGCATGCTTGGTACAATAACGTAACCAAACAGTTTAGTCGGGACCTGCATGGGCCACCACTAAAAATGTCACGACCCGCTACCCAAATTGTTGGGCCAGGCCGAGTCATGTCCCCTACGTTGAGATAAACGTAGTAAGCTGTTCTAAAGACAACGGATAAGACTAAATGTGCTAACAGTTCTATAAGTGAAGAAGAATCATAAATGCTCCAAACACAAAAATTGTCGTATATAGTAAAATGTCCAAGTACAAGTAAACTGAAATGTAAAATTGGATACATGTCCAGTTACAAAATGATGTAGTCTAATACATGTCTACTCTCAAAAAGTCTAAGTAAACAAAAGACAACTAGGCGAGGTTCCCTGCAGGAACATCCTCGTAAAGCAGAGCGGTCCTCGGCAGTAATCCCATAGTATGAGTCGCAGAGTAACTCCTCCTCAGTAAGGACACCTACAACGTTATCCTGTCAGGACGGGAGCAAGTACTAAATCTAGCAAACTAGCATATGAAACATGGAAATGAACATGAGAGGAATAACTGTAAAGCATGGCATCACATAGTCTATCATGGCAAGGACACATATGTCATAGAGACAGATGTATATAATGTTTAAAACTGTAGCAGGTACGTGATCGGTCAATAGATGTACAATGCGCTGTGGCACATAATAAAATGTATATACGTACAAGTAGACAAGCATAGGTGTACATCCGTACAGAAAATGCGGGATATTTACCTGCGGCAAGGTATGCATATAAAATGCGACCAAGCTCGCTACTATAGGGGGGTCGTGATCACGTACACTACTATCAGTTTCCCAAAACCCTATTCTAATCATGTGAGTGATACATCAAGACTGTTCTAAGCATGGTAGTAACTGGAAGTGCAACATGTAGAGATCTAACTTGCTACCCCAAGGATCAGCATATAATATGGTGGGGTTTGCAGTTCATTTATGTGACAATATGTAAAGTTCGTAGAAAGTACTTGCCTCTAGCAAAGCAAAACAAAACAAGCTGCGATAACAGTGCTATGGATGTCCAGTAACTCGTCGCTGTAGAAGTAAAAATAATAACTTAGTTTTACACTAAGCTAAATCACTAGGACACTAATTGGTGCGACACGACTTGTGACTGGGTACCTAGCCAAAATGATGACTTAGCATAGGAGACCAATGTGGAGTGACATACTATGTTAACTAACTTTCTAGGGTCTTTACACTAGTGAGGGATGGGGTTCAACACGACTAAACACCAAATAACACAAAAAGCTACAAGTCGTAATTAATCAATAATAAATCAAAAGATCATTGTGTTCTAACAATTTTAGAGATAGGCAAAAAGCCTAATTTTCTTAAAGCAAAGTATCAAAGTGATCCTTGTTAATCATAGAAATTTATTATAATTTTTCTGGAATTTATTAACTAGTACAAATATTTATAAAAATCAGTTTTCCTAAGTATACAGAAAATGAGTTTTGGTTTCATATGCCAAACTAGTGGCAAAACAGTAAATTAAATACTACAAAAATTATAATAAATTAGCTAACTTAACATAGTATCTAAATACTATTTTTTTCATAATTTTAGCAATACTTTAAGTATTTTTAGAAAATCAAAAACAGTAATGCACACAATAATTAATTATCTGCGTATTTTGTCCATGTATATAATTTGAACCAAAGTTCAAATACAGGACCCAAGGCCATGAATCAAGTCCAATATGACTTGCACAGGTCTTGAATATGTGAAAACACATTTGAGCCCAAATATCCATGCTAGGCTTGGACACCAAATGGTTGCAGTAATTTAAATACAATAAAAATACAGTTTGGTAATAGTCAAATAAATATTATTATTTTAATAAGGTAAAGTTATACAAAAGAATATATATATACCTATGCTAAAAGGATATATATAGATATATAAGGAAAAATACTTAATTTACAAAGTATATATATATATATATCAAATATATATATATATAGAACACACTTAATAATATAGTGTATATATAATATATATACATAGGAAAATGTATATATAAACATATATATATATAATATTTACTAACTATAAAATATATACATATATATTTAAATACTGTTAAAATACAGTATATACATATATACTAATATATATTAATATATATATATATATATATATATATATATATATATATATATATATATATATATATATATATATATATATATATATATATATATATATATATAATACAAAATGAAAAAGAAAAAGAAAAGAAAACAGAAAAGAAAAAAAGAAACAGAAAGGGGGCTCGAACCTGAGCCAGCGGGGGGCGGGGGGTGTTTGATCACTGCGCGCTGGCCAGTGGGCCAGCGGCCCGCTGTGTTAGGGATAGGTTTTAGGTAGATTTTATTAGGTTTAAGTTAGTTTAATAATAATAAAAAATATAAATATCGGTCCTGTGTCCTGACAGTTTGGGACACAGAGTCTTGTATCCATACTCAGCACGACACGCACGAAATGATTCGGCCGTGTCCAAGCTTACCCAAACTGCCCGTGTCCTGGCGAGTCACCCACAGTTCGAGACACAAATAGGACACGGAAATAGTACTGACACGTACGTGTCCGAAGTGGGGCTGCTGTCGGGGTGGCGACTGGACGGAGGAGACGTCGTGGCGGTGGCGGAGTGGTGGCGCTGGGGTCGGCTCGTCGAGGCGAGTCGAACGGTGGTGGTCGCGGCTGTCGAAGTCGACCGTGGAGGCTGGACGGGAAGCTCGCCGGAGTTAGGGTTAGGGCTAGGGGTTTTGGGGAAGAAATGGGGCTGCGGTCGGTGGAGATGGGTCGGGCTGAGTGGTGGTCGACTGGGGGGAGTGAGGGGGTTTAAATAGGCGGGTTAGGGCGGTCGTAGGTCGGTCGGTCTGGCCGGAAATGGCGGGGGCAGGGCGCGCTGGCGGTCGTCGGTCAGCCGGGTCGTCGGGTGCAGTTAGGGTTAGGAATTTCGTTTAGGTCCCTGTAGTTTTAGGTAATTGCAGATAGGTCCTAACAGTGGGTAGTTGCAAATAGGAATTTGCATAACCCACCCCGCACAGTTTAAGTGCAAATAAAATTTGCACATAACAAATTTATAATTGCAAAACAATATTAAAACAATCTAATTAATTGCAAAAGTCAATTAAAACATTTTAGAAAATTGCAAATTAATATTTTAATATATAAAACTCATTTATAAATCATTTAAAAATTCTAGAAAAATTTCTAAAATTTCTAATAATTATTTTAAGGCTATAAATGACATTAAAATTTAATTAACACTAATTTAACTAGAATTTGAAAAACAGGGGCTTACACCATCTGGCCGTAACGTAAGGCCGCCAAACCGTGGTCACAATTTTGAAGGGCCTTCCAAAGTGGCAGCTTCTCATTCAAAAACCTTTTCAGAAATGCGTTCATATATTCACATCTATTTGTTGCAGTAGAACCGCCAAAATAATTACCACGTAGGAATGTGTCCGCCCATCGCTCCCTCGTTTTGTATAATGCAGTAGTCCACTCATTGTTTTCTAAATTATAATCTGTTAGCATCTGCTGCCAACGTTTTTCAAATTCTTCGACTGAATAGTACCTATTAGAAAACATGGACGTTAACTAAAGTTGTGATATTGTAACAACAACATACTTCAAAGTAAAGTAGCAAGTGTGCTATGTACATTTTAATCAGAAGACTCAGTTTATTGTAAAAACCCTCTCGGTGTACATGTTTGGCAGCATTGTTAAGGATATGCCATGAGCACGTTCGATGAACTACGCTGGGCATTAAATCCTTAATTGCTTTATTCATGGACTTGCAACCATCCGTGAGAACTGTCACTGGTAATTTGCCGTTCATACACTCTAGGAATTTTTCCAGAACCCAAGAATAAGTCTCCGCAGTCTCATTATGGATCATTGCAAACCCAAACACATGTCATCGCATGATTTTGTACCCACTAGAACCACCAACGGCATTTGACTTCTATTTGTTTTATATGTAGAATCGAATGCTAGTGAATCTCCAAATAATTCGTAATCGAATCGACAAGAACCGTCAGCCCAAAAGAGATGGGTCAATCTGGAATCTTCGTCTACCTTGTAGTCGTAGAAGAAATCTGGGTCACTGTTCTCCTTTGATTGAAGAAATGTAAGTGTTGTCGAAGCATGAACATCGTCGAGTGCTCTACTATCTTGAGCTAGAGCGTTGTATAAATCCTTTCTCGTCCATCCAACATTATCCCAGCCACCTTTCTTCTGGACAAGTAAATTCCATATCTCTCCAGTCCCCATCCCTGATTGCTTCATAATCTTAATTTCTTCCAACTCTGCGGGTGTTATATTACGATGGGATCTCAAAAAAGCTGATTCATAATTATTCGCCAGGTTATGGTTGTGATGTACATAAATTTTTTGACGGACCACATCTTTGTTTTATGGGTGTACCCAATACGAAAAATTGCTTTACAACCACTTCTGCTTTCACTTCTTGGCTCACGAACCCTGTTTGGAGCTTCCTTGTATTTCTTGTGTCTGAATCCCGCATTCGAACAACACCAACTACGGATCGTCACCATACCAGATTTGTTTTTCTTTACCTCGTTCTTTCTAATACTGAAACCATATGCTTTTGAATAAATCCGGTAGAATGTCCCGCTTCTTCAATAGAGTTGAACTGTAGGCCAACAATATCTTCTTCTAAGCATGGTTGGATCTTTATTAATGTTGGCAGATTGTAATATTTTTTTCATCGTCGCTGCATCGAAATCCAATGGAGATTCATCGTCGTCCCTAATAACAGAATAAAACAAATAAACATGAGAAATAGATGTAAAAATATAATGCATTTCTTAAATCATTAGAAAGGGTGATGCGAAATAACATTTCGTTGTTTGAGTTGATGTCTTCATCTTGTTCTTTACTGTCTCCTAAGCTAACATCTTCCAAACTTTGCTCATCATCCAAATCATCTGACAGTCCTCTTGAAAGGAGGCTTTCTTATCGACTAAATCTTCCACACGACGATCACTTTCTCATGTGACGTCGACATTGAAGAAAATAGAGTGTGTTAGAAACCAGCAGAAGAAACGAAGGACAAGAAACAATACAACAAGAAAGAGTAATGATATTATCGTACCTCCAAATTGACCATCTATATATAGCCCTCCCATCTGATGTGGCATGTTAAATAAATGAGCTTCTTAGCATTTTCCTAAATTAATAGTGTGTCATCTGACATGACTGATGACATGGCAAATTTTAATCCAAAAAGTTAACTACCCAATTTTCTCCATAATAATTTAACGTTAATATCAATTATTTTAATGTTAATATTAATTTATGTTAATATTAATGTTAATTATGTTAATATTAATATTTTGTTAATGTTAACGATAATATTAATATTAATGTTAATGTTAATCTGGAATATTAACTTTAATGTTAATTTTTTTTAAAAAAAATTGCCACGTCAGCTGTCAGATCAACATATCACGTCAGCTGCCACGTAAGGATGGCAGTTTGAAAGTGCAATTTGGAGGTACAAAAAGCATTATTCAGGAAGAAACAACTTCCAGCAAGGCAACACACAACCTTTTCGTCTTCATTGTAACTCCGCCACGTGGCCCTCTTTTGATGGCTCATGAAAAATCTTGAGTGATTCTAGGAGCAAGCATAATTTTAAGGAAACAACTTCCAACAAAACAACTTTCTCGTCTTCTGGGTACATGTATTATTAAATGTGTAGCTAATAACGCATGAGGAAGCATGCAACAGCAATCTCCACGTGGCCCTCTTTGTAGGATAACACATGCAGCAGCATTTAATGCTACGAAACCCTATTGTCTTGTTATGTATGTGTATCCTATGTGGCATGAGGCAGAAGACAATAACTTGCATAGGCGGCTATATTCAAAATGACAATAAGTTTAAAAAGTCATCTCCAATGCAAAAAAGTATTGAGAAGACAATATAAAGTAATTTTTTACGACTTCCAAGACAACCTTTGCTCTTCTAATGATATGGTATCAGTGTTTATTATTAAATTGTGTAGAATAACGCATGCAGAGCATTTAATGCTACGGGACCTGTTGTGTTAAGGAACACAACATGTGAGAGAACCCGAGAGAGAGAGAGAGAAGAGAGTGTGGGAGATGGGATAAAGAGGAAATCGAGCTCGACTAGATTTTAAACTTAAAATTCAATTTTTGGTTATCATTACTAATAACTAGTTCGCACGTACGAGTTTAGACGAACACTAACCGAGCCCCGAGCAACGTGACATCAGCTAGCTAGGTTTCTAATACCGTGGCATTCATGTTAATTTAAACATTTACAATATTAAACTAATATGACTACTAAAATTAAAAATAGTTTTGGATTTAACATTACTTCAAACTAGTTAAAGTTAAAATTGTATTCTTTTTTATTTAAAATGTAATTGGAACTACAATTAATCTAACATTCGCTTGTCCCGTAGTTTAAGTCGTATTTCCCTCGATGCTAGGCTTGACGTAGCCCTTGCTTGTCAAGTCGTTGCACGAACACATTAGAAAAGAGTTTTGTTGGGCTATCGAAGTATAGCAAGCACCGTCCCGTGTCACGTGCATTTGTTAAGCAGTGAAAGGGTGTGAAGGCCACTGGCAATGTCAAGACATCACGGACTATAGCTGGGTTAGACGACGACCCTTTTGCTGCGGGCCGAATCGGTCCCTTGGCCTAGGAATGGATTGGTTGAAGGAGCAATACACAAGAATAGACTGCCATAGCTGGGTTAGACGACGACCCTTGATTCTCGACAGGTTGTAATATCTAACTGTTGTTAGATAGTAGAACTAGACAGCGTTCTACGTCGTTCTGCGGTGTAGGCTGGGACGCTGTCACGCACTCATGCCCTTACTCCGGGTGCGGGTCGTGATAGGGTGCGCGAGAAAGGAACACTGTCGCTATCGATTCGGTCGGGACCGATAGGTCGGGATCGATTGACTCGATCGAACGGGAACGGTTGAATTAAGATCCATTCTCTCGCCTGAAGTAAACTCAAGGTGAGTGGCTGACCCTCCTCTTCTCGACCCCCTTCCTAGGTAAATCGATAATGTTGTTGCGAATGAAAGGATAAATGCAAGGGCACAAACACGGAAAGGGATTGAGTTTTCAAAGATAATGTAGGCTATGTCTTAATAACTAAAAGGAAAATATGTCTTCGCACGGTTATGGACAACTTGTCGACAACGTAGTTTCCTCGATCAGCACAGGTTTAGCGGGGACTTGCATCGGAGCTAGCTACTTGCGTTGAAAGGACCCCGATTAACAAAGCTATACGTCCAGGATGGTTCCAGAGAAGCCATTCCATAACGTGACAGCGTCCCAGCCTACACCGCAGAAACGACGTAGAACGCTGTCTAGTTCTACTATCTAACAACAGTTATAATATCAAAACCTGTCGAGAACGGTCAACTCCGAATGGAGGACAAGCAATGTCAATATAATATACTCAATAAGCTATGATATTGTTGCGACCGTCCAGTGTAGGTATTTATGTATGGTATTTATGGTGCACATCATCTTAATTCAACCGAGTAGTTCAAAGGAGGGAATTATGTATGGTATTTATGGTGCACATCATTAGGACGGGTTCGACCGTCAAGTGTTGTGATAAGCTATGATATCAGTAAGTTTGGGATCCTTCGGATATTGGGCTAGCAACCCGTATCGAAGCGATCATAGTCTTACACATAAGGATGCCAAAGATGCATTACGGTGCGAACCGTCCATGGTCATTGCGTGATGACAGACCATGGTCATTGCTGCGACAGACCATGGAGAACTTGCATCAGCTAGCTATGGCAGCAGTGGAGAGAGGTGCACCGGCTACAGTTCAGGGAGCACCATGACTCCCTAGCAGATCACATATCGCTCTAATAATTCAAATCACATTTTACATTTATTGTCGTATCTTATATTCCAGTTCAGCTTTACTTTCCGTATTTCTCACCATGCTATGTTTCCATTACTCACATGCTCTACCTGCTTTTATACTATACCATGATTTGAGACTAAGTTCTATTTGAAAGAAGGGTTACAACCCCGGTCCTTGTTTGGTCCAAGGGTTGTAACTCGGCTTCAAATGGTTTCCAAGTCGCCTATATCTTTGTCTTGTATTTCATTATAATGTCTCTTATAGTATTTGTCAATTCATATGGAACTGCTGTTGGTGTTTGTACTTGCTCATTTTTCTGACAGGATACCGTTGACATATTACAATTGTCTCGTGTGACTGATTGCCCGACCTATTATGGGGTCGAGTCTGATGGAGTAGACCCGGACTGTGGCTTATTAGTAGAGCCACTAGACTTTGCTCACCCTGAGTAGTGTAGCTTAGTTAGGTTTGCCTGGCCTACGAGCTAGCTAGTACTTTTTAGACTGTAGTAGTTTTATATATTATGTTATTCTCTGGGTTGTTTGTGTATAGCTCTGGTCTTGTGTGGATCTTGGACTTATTTCATGTTCTCATCATTCGTATTTTCCTTTCCATACTATCTACCTTAGTTTTACATTTGTGATTGAGACTGTATTGCTATGTCACCTCCATTCGGAGTGTATATACTGTACAGGTACATTTATCTGTTTAGTTGTAGTATTTATAGATGACCTAGACAGCGTTCTACCGCCGAAGCTGCGGCGTAGGCTGGACGTAACCACGTACTCGTGCCCCTAATCAGGGTGCGGGTCGTGACAGAAACACCGTGACCTTCATATAGATAGGGCCGGTGGGCTGAGATTAGCGCTGGGTGCAGGCGCAGGGCCTGCCACCCTTATGCATATGTTTAAGTTTACGGTTGGTTGGTTGAGTGAAATGATATGATTTCTTATGTAAAGTTCTAACCTTGTAGGCTAGGCGAAATGGGACATAGATGAGCACGATCACAATGTTTATGTTAAGATTATGTCTAACTGTATCTGCCGCAGGGACACGGTGGTGGACAAGTTCAGGATATGTTCGGCTCGAGGCGGGGCTCGGCTTGGACGTCCAGATGCATGGAGTCCTTAGCGTTCAAGAGGAGCTACCGCATTGGCGTTCGGACTTGCGACATGGAGATGTTCAGCCGAAGACTACTTGTTGGCTATAAAGAGGCATAATGTATGGAACAATGTACTCCTTTGTGAGCTAGAGAGATCATGAGCGTTGTAGCCAATTGGCATGATGAGTTGGGCTATTCAGAGCCATTGTAACCTTCAGTTCATTATCAATAAAAGAGATTCTTGTTGTATACTACGTTTTCCTTCCGCTGCTTATGTTATCAATTTGAGCTATAAACATTGTGAATCTGTTATCTTGCCTTGCACGAGCGCAACTCCAGGCTCGTACGGCATCACGCCCCAGCGATGACGATGATTCGGAAAACTTGATAATGATGAAGAGGTAACTCGGTCGACAAACGTAAGTATCGAGGTATGATCGAAATTTTTTACAGTAGCATTAATATTAAATCTACATTGGCTTTTCTGTTAATTTAAAATTTACAATATAATTAAAACTAATATTACGAAAATGCTATTTGCTCCCAAAAAATTTGGGTGATACCATCTTCCATTATGTGGCATATGACATGGTTGCTAACATGACAGCTGACATGGCAAAATTTAACAATAAAATTAATATTAAAATGAACATTAATAGTAAATAAATAATTTAATATTAAATTAACATTGATTAATATTAACATTAATATTAACATTAACATTAGCATTAGCATTAACATTAATATTAATATTGACATTAACATTAACATTAAAAAATTTGGGTAATTAATTTTTGGGGTTAAAATTTGCCATGTCAGCTGTTATGTCATCTGCCATGTCAGATGCCACATAATGGGAGATGGCATCACCCAAATATGTTGGGAGCCCAAACGACTAATTGCTAATATTAATACAGTGGCATTACCGTTATTTTCCAATAGATTCGTGACTTGTTCGGTCACACCCCTCCACGAGCGGGTTACATACACCCGCGTAAACGAGGGGTTAAATAGCCTTTTCCAAAGAAGAAACCCATCCGACTAGAGAGAAACAAAGGAAAGAAGAAGAAGAACAGTCGCAATGGAGAGGAGCAAGATCAACTGCAGCGGATGGGCCGTCATCCCTACCGAGATTCTCTCGATGATACTGGTACTGTCGGGGATGCCGGCGGACGAGGTAATGTGCAACGTGGCCCCAGTTTGCCGTTCGTGGTGGAAGGCGCTCAACGGTCCCTTAGACTATTGGTCTAACGTCGACTTGGTACAGTGGTGCCGGAGGACCCAGCAAACCGCTGAGATTAGTTTGACCGTAATGAAGCTCGTGGCTCGCAGTGAGGGACATCTAGGGTCCCTCTCCGCGTACAAGCTCGACGAAGCAGCCTTCTCTTTTGCATGTTTAAGGCCAGTGCAAAATTTTATTTGGTCTTATTCTAATACTTTATTTTTTCTTTACAAAATTTTACGTATACTTTTGTTAATTTATATTGATTTTTTCCATTTTTCAGTGGGAAGTTTCTAAGGGTGCTGCACATTCCGAAGTGCGACGTGAGTGATGAAACTTTCGTGAGACACTTGGAGTTTCTCCTGTGCTGGAAGAACTCGACATTAGCTACTGCCTCTACATCACGTCGACTGGAATAATTTCGCGAAATTATTGCCGCCGTCTGGTAAGCTGAGTAGGAACATGCCCCCCCGGATTTCATGCTCAGGAACATGTTCGTGCTGGACACGAAAAACGAGGCGGAGGGAAAGGCCGTGGCAGATTCGATGCCGCGTCTCGAGCACCTACATATGGGATTCGGCATGTTCAATGGAGACACGCTGCGATCTATCATATGCAACTGCAAGGGTCTTCGCCTGCTCGACATACGTGGGTGCTTCAACGTGATCTTCGACGACGAACTCTGGAAAATTTGTTATTCAATACAGACGTTTAAAAAACCCTTTGATAATGTAATCCCAGTACCAGGAGAACCTGTGTACGAGTGGTATAATGATTTAGATATGTTCTATCATTCCTGGGGTGAATGGTGAAAACATTAGCATGCATGCATGCATTCTTTATATATATTTCACTAGTCTACATACAAGATATTTTTTATGAGTTCGATTCTCCATTTTGAGCAAATTTTACTTTTGTCAATACTAATTTTTTACATGATTATTTTTTTATAAATAAAATGGACTGTGATATAATGACGCCTAAGACGGCTCACTTCTGAGATTTCGACATTTCCCAACACAGATTTTACCATTAATACAACATCTCAGTGTAATCATATCCAAGATTTCGCCATTTCCCAACACAGATTTTACCTTATTCAAAATGAATTCTGGCGGTGCAAATTCCACTCATATTAGTGGTATCAGTGCCATTCACCATAATTAATGGTGATCGATACGAAAACATTGGTTTTTTTCACAACCCTTTAAAATCTATTTACACAGCCAAACAGCCAAACTAATTCATCTTCACGAGCCTTCAAAACCAATTTATATAGATTCAAAACAAAACTAAACAGCCAAACTTTTAAAATTCACAACCCTACGGAACAGTCCTAAATGTACCATTCTCCGTCTTTATGTACCATTCTCCGTCCTAAATGTACCATTCTCCGTCCTATATTGACCATTCTCCGTCCTACATGTATCATTCTCCGTCCTACATTTACCATTCTCCGTCCTAAGGTACTGTTTGGGAAGGATGGAAAATGGAAGGAAGGAAAAAGTTGAGAGGAAAATTTTAAATGATGGTGTTTGGAAAGGAGGAGAGATAAAAAATTATTTTTAAACTTTTCTTCCCTACTTTTTGTCCATCCAAACAAAGGAAGGAAAAATTAACTTTACTTTCATTTTACTCTCCTCATTTTCCTTTCCCTCAAATTTTCTCTCCCTCCCCACAAATGTTCCCAAACACAGTGTAAATGTACCATTAGCCGTCCTAAATGTACAATTCTCCGTCCAAAATAACCATTCTCCGTGTTAGAGGAACGGAGAATGGCAATTAACAGCCAAACAGCCAGACTAATTCATCTTCACGAGCCTTCAAAACCAATTTATATAGATTCAAAACAAACCTAAACAGCCAAACTATTTAAAATTCACAACCCTACAGAACAGTCCTAAATGTACCATTCTCCGTCTTATATGTACCATTCTCCGTCCTACATGTATCATTCTCCGTCCTACCTCCGTCCTAAATGTACATTCTCCGTCCTATATGGACCATTCTCCGTCCTACATGTATCATTCTCCGTCCTACATTTACCATTCTCCGTCCTAAATGTACCATTCGCCGTCCTAAATGTACAATTCTCCGTCCTAGATATACCATTCTCCGTGTTAGAGGAACGGAGAATGGCCATTAACAGTCCCAAAAATTGTTCCATACTAAGTTAAAAAGCATATTAGCACCCAAAAAATGTTAACAATAGAAAAATTCTACAGAACCCAAACACCAGACTCGAACCTAGGCCTTCCATGTAAAAGCCAAACAGCACAACCAACTAAGCCTGCAACTAACCCAAAAATCCGTCCTATATACACTTTTACAACCTTCACCCATTGCTGACATGTGGGCCATGGCCCACATGTCAGCAATGGGTGAAGGTTGTAAGAGTGTATATCCCCAACTTCCAATAAGAAATAGGAAGAGTCGGTTTGGAACGTGTATATATATACATAGGGGTCCCCATTCTGAGTAGGTTGCACATTTAACATGGCTCCAAAAAGATCATCTGGTTGGGAACCATTGCCAGAGTCTTCTTTCAGTCGTCGCCGAGCCTCTCCGCACGGAGCACCCTCTGCGCCGCCTCCGGCCCATGACTGGCTGGCAGAGGCTGCGGACTTCCTGACCTCTGCGGGTTGTCACTGGAGGTCATCGCTCGACCTCTTCATCCGGCGCCCAACTTTGACATGTTGCCGATCACTCCGGAGGAACGGATTCTATGGAGGAGGGAAGCATTTCGCCGCCTGTGCCATAGGGCGGGTGTGCGCACTGCAGGACTTTGCGGAGATCCTCCGCGAGGCCAGTGAGGGCTAGACTTTTTTTTTTCATTTTTTACAGTTTTTGTCCTCCTCTTGTATACTTATCCGGAGAATGTTCCGGCGACGAAGCTGGGATTTAATGAAATAGAATATTTTGTTAACTCAATTTGTTTTCGGCTACAATCAAACTTTTTCAACCTTCTGACAACTTACACCCATTTGCTAACTATAGCATTGATCTTTATAATTAAAAAATCTTGTTACGTCAAATCCATATATCAGCGACGATATCCCCATCAATGACTTGTTACGTCATAGAATTGATTATGCTGCCAGCGTCAATCTTGCCGTCAAATCCATCTTAAATATGATTACAAAGTAAAATAGAGGACAATTTGAGTGTTTCAATTTTACTCTTTTCGAGTACATAGTCTTCTTATTTTCAAAAATTTAATCAAATATTCGAAACATGGAAATATTGAGATTAAACTTCACATTCTTAAATATGTTGTCAAATTTTTTAAATAAACATGTTTCCACCACATTTTTTCTGCCAAATTTTTCAATAATCTATACGGAACACGTGGATATATACTAGTAATAATAGTAATAAATTTAATTTTGGAAAGTAGTTTTTAAAATTAGGGTCTCAAAATCCCAATGCTTTATGTAGTAATTTCACATGGATATAACTAGTAATAATAGTAATAAATTTAATTTTGGAAAGTAGTTTTTTAAATTTAATAGTAATAAATTCGACCGTCTTATACTAGTAATAAATTAATTTAAAACTCAAAACTATTCTAATTTTTTCCACTTTCCAATGTCACATAAGACGGTCGAATTTTCCCTCTACTTCTCTCAAACCCTCTTCCTTCTCCCAAACCCTCTCCCAAACACTCTTCTAATCAAAATGCCGCCGAAGAAACAACGACCGTCGCCGAAGGAGAATCCACAAAGGGATGCGATACAGGCCCGAAGGGCAGAACTTGCAAGGGCGGCGAAAACCAAGATTATGGTCGCTAGGGCAGAGGCCGAAAGGGCAGCGGCGGAAGCAGCGGCGGCGGCAGCGACGGCGGCGGCGATGAAGGCGGAGGCGACAGCCAAGCCACGTGCAAAAAAGGCTAAAAAACTCATTGCTCGACAAAGACCGGAAAATCTATCTTCGATACAGAGTCGTCGGAAGACTCAACTTATGAAGATCGAATGCGTACTCAAGCGAAGGCTAAGGTGGCAACGGATACAGAGTCATCAGCGTACTCTGTGGATTTTAATCCTCATCAGAAGAGGAAAATGAAAAAAGAGCAATCATCAAATAAGTCCCAGGTTGGAGAGGAGGTAAAAAAATTTAAAGACTCAAAAACTAAGAAGATTTACATTAAATATTTCAAGAAAAAGCTGTTATGCCTGAAAGATCAATTAAGATGGATGATGTCGAAGACGAAGCTTTCCTGGATATATTAAATTCTATCAATTGGAGAAACTGAACAAATCCTGTCTTGAAAAAATCTCCCAAACAATAGTAAGAGAATTTTACTCAAATCTTCCGGCTGAAATTAAAGAAAAAGAAGAGGATCAACCACTGGTGTTTCTGAGAGGGAAACTGATTAGGGTAAATGCTGCTGTCATCAACGAATTTTATGGATTTGATCCAGTTCCTGAGTTTGATATGAAAGATATTGATAATGTTTCCATGATGGATGCAATTCATGAGATTACAGGTGATGCATCTCGTGAGAAAACCAACTGCAAGGACAGCTCTCCCTTTCGGAGGATTTGTATGCTCGATGGCTAATAAACATTCTATCTCAAGCTTAGCAGGGGATATTTATATTAAAACAAAGACCCCATGAGAAAACTAACCTTCACTCGAATGTTTGGAAAACGGGCAGCAGCTGTAAGCAAACCATCAACATCTGGAAAACCATCAACTTATGGAATCAAAAACACTAAGGACAGGGTTGATGACCTACACAATTTTGTTGCTGCACACTTTGAGAATGTCTTCAAAGAGATGAAGACTATATCCGACAACCAGAAATTGATTCTGGAAAAGATTAACCAGATAGAGGTTGAATTTGCTGACCAAGAATAAGATTTTTCTTCCCTCGTGAAGAAGGTAAATGGGGCTAGCCCAAACTCTTATGTAAAAATACACACTGTGCACATTGACACTTTAATGCTAGCCATCACTTTGATACTTCTATTTATTTTCTGGATGTCATTTCTACATATAAAGTGAGTCAATACCGACTATAATTTTTTTAATCCGTCCCTCAAGGTGTAGGTGAAGGATATTTTGAGAAAGAAGTAGAAAAAAAAGAAAAAGAAACAAGAAGAAGATGGAGACGGCTATGAAGATTCATCTTTTGAGTTTGAATGTCTCTTATTTCAATTTGGATGTAATATTTGACTTGTAATATGGTTCTGAATATTTGTTGGTCATGGCGGACAAACTAAATTTTGTGTTTGAAATATTGTAAGACTAAACTTTTCGCTTGTACTAAGTGCATAGTTCGTAATTTGTTTTAAAAATATAATATGGTCTTGAATTTAGAGTAGGTCTGATATTTATTTGGATATTGTATTGTGAATTATGCAGTTTCTATGTTGAATTACTAACATGGATTGGGCAGATTACTGTAACGTGGATTGGACAGATTACTGTAACGTGAATTATGCAGTTTATTGGACTTGGAATGAAGTATACTTAATTTGATTATGATTTTTGGTTGAAGCGTTTATTTGGTTGGCAGTTGGCCTTCATAGATGATATTGATATTTTGCTGTATTCCTTTGATTTGCAGATGCCCATCACAGATTTCATGAGTCCTGGGTGCATTGCTAGGGTTTACAGGTGGCCTCATTACGGATGCAATCCTGGGATCACTGAAACTTTATTTGATTGTAATGTGTTTTGCTTTCTGTAAAAATTATTACATCGATGCTATCAGTATGAATTCGATGCCAGTGCCTCTTCATCCCTTGTTATTGCTGAAGCAAAATTGTAATCCTGCCTGTTCATCCCTTGTTTTTGCGAAAACATAATTGTAATCCTGTCTGTTCATCCTTTGTTATTGCCATCAGTACATCGATGCCATCAGTATGAAGTCGATACTAGTGTAATGCATAATGTAATGTAAGGTTAATTATATTCAAACATTCGCAAGAAATTTTGTTCAGACATACAGTGGAAGCCTGATAAAATGATATTCATATTATCTTGAAAATGATTTAATATTAAATGAATGTACTATGGTAAATGATATTAAAAATACTGTAAATATTTGGTGAAAAAATATGAGATACTTGAACATTTCCAGTCCTAAATGTACCATACTTTGTTAAAAGCACAGAGAGTGTCCGTTCTCCGTTTCAAAGAACGGAGAATGGCCATTCTCCATGTTAAAGGAACGGAGAATGGCCATTCTCCGTGTTAAAAGCAAAAAAACGGTCATTCTCCGTCCATTCGCCGTGTGAAAAGCAAAGAGAATGGCCATTCTCCGTCTATTCGCCGTGTTAAAAGCAAAGAGAATGGCCATCCTCCGTGTTAAAAGCAAAGAGAATTCCCATTCACCGTCCAAATAAAATATTCTCTTCGAAAAAATTATCATTAGAAAAGTAAAAAATATTTCGTCCGATCAATACAGATTTTTTTTTTAAATAAGTGAACAGATGATCCGCCCGACCTCAGAAGCAGGTTTCCTCAGTTCACCACCACCACCGTGACATGTAGCTTTGTTAACAAAATATAAAATTATTAGATGAAAATAAGATTTCTGACAATGGCATGGACAGTAAAATTAGAGCGGCGCCGCTGGTACTTCTTGTTCGAGGAGGTTTCGCGACGTTCGACGCGACGGA
>JANAVB010016786.1:12500-38327 GCA_029216955.1 Iris pallida | reverse complement strand
CCAAGTTCGTGTCCGACACGTACGCAAAGCGTGTCTGCATGCGGGTGGGCGCACGTGTACAGCCCCGTGCACAGCATCGTGCACGCGTGCCATCGAGTCTAGGGACTCGTGTGTCCTACGTCGTGTCATGTATTCGTGTCCTAGGCTAGGGTAGGTATAGGGCTACATGTTGGACACCCTGATTCGTGTCCACGTGTTGTGTCGTGTCCACGAAACACGTTTCAACGGCGGCTGTCCCCCGCGCGCGCGTGTGTACGGTCAGTGTCGACGTGATTTCTCCCTTGTTTCTCGATAAAACGTCACGAAAGTTTGGGAGCGTGATCTCAATCACGTCACCCACCTACACGTCGAATTTCATGCGACTACTGTCCTGTACGTCGAGGAATCACCCCCGAGCAGCAGGGCACGCGCGCGGCCTTGCGTGCAGCACGTTCGTGTCCTATTTGGACACGGGCACGTCCGATTCGTGCTGAAACCTATTGGGTCGTGATCCTCGTGTATAGGGCTATCCAAATATGTAAAAATATTTGACAGAAAATAGAATTAAATTCGTAGCGACATTTCGTCGAACACCTACGCATATTAGTCGACACGTGCCGATACAGACACCTAATGAAAGCAAAATTGGACAAAATTAATCCTACAGGTCATGGGTACCTAGATGCTCCCTATCATGAAGAAAAATCAGTAAAAACTATACTAGATTAGGGTATACCTATTTAGAGCCAAGGATCTCAATGCAAAGGACTTTCCGAACGCTCCAACGGTCAAGTATCCTCAATCAAACATCCCCAGCACCTTGCTAGCACTGGTCCAGCAAGATTATCTCCTTCCTATGAGCACGACGGTCTTCGTTTAGGAGAATCGGGCTCCATGCAAAAGTTGTGAATTTTTGAAGGGGGAGATCTAGGATTTCTTGGAGGCTACAACTAAATGCAAATTGGGGGGGGGGGTGCTGCCTATGGCCGGCCATATTGGGGGTTTCTAGGATTAGGGTTTCACATGGGCCAACTCCTTCAAGTTGTAATAAGGCCCAAGTCATAAAAGGCTCAAAAAGGCTATATGCAAAAAAGGCTTAAAATCATCCAAAAGCCTTCTAAATTGGACCCAAGCCCTAAATAAATTCTAATAGGAAATTTTTTTTCTAAGACATGGTTAGGCTCCTATACAAGGTCCACTAAGGTTAAACCAGTTGCTAGTACAACACAAGTCAAAATATCTATAAAATCACAAAATGGCCAAAATGGCTAAAAAGGCTAAAATGACTAAGAATTCATTTAAAACATTCTAAAATAACTAATTAATTCTAAAATAATTCCTACAAGGTTAAACTAATTCTAATTATTATTATTAATCTTCTAGTCAATGTGACTAAGTTAAACCCATTTATGCTACACAAACATCAAACAAAATCACCTATCATAACATGAATTCAATAAATTAATAAATAACTAATAATTACAAAATGACCAAAATATACTATTGTCTCCTCTATGGAATTTTCTAATCTAGTCCTGTGATTGAAAGAGGTAGTGATCTGGTCTCCATCTTTGCACAAAATCATATACGAACCAAGGCTGCATGAATCATGAAGGAGTTTAATGAAATCCTCGAGAGGAAGCTAGCCAAAAGGAAAGAAAAATTTATATGGTTAGGTTCAAGGGTCGTGGTGAAGGTTATGAAGATGGTATGGGTCTAAGTAAACCAAGATAATAAAAGGATAAGCAATCAAGAATAAACACAAAGTTAAGCATTTATGGAATTAAGTAGATCACAATCATTCCTTAGGTTGAAAAGATTTGAGTCAAGATTTGGCCTCTAACCGAAGTCAGAAAGGACAATAGTTTATGGTAGGGTTTTTAGGCTAGCTATTTGAATTGAGAGTCGCATCATAAAAATAGAGTACAAGGGGACGCATTTTAGTGGGGCATGATATACCTACACGAAGGTGGGCTCGTCTAGGTCTTGCATATAAATTTGTTGGAAGGAAAAGTCTAGTATTGTGCTCCAAATATCAAAGTCACGATAGAAGACACCAAATGATCAAAATAGAAAGTGGTTTTCATGAGGCGCTAATTAATGCACAAAATAAAAGGATCCAGTTTAAGCACGAAATAAAGATATTTTAGGAAATCTCGTAGATCAAGGTAAAGTAAGTTAGGGACACAATTTCTAGAAAGAAGATAGTCTCATAGATAAGGGTATGGTCAAGGGAACGATTCTAATCATTTCTAAGTTTCCAATGATTAGAAAATCACGATAAAATCTAGATTTGAGGAAATGTCGAGCAAGTCTAGATTTGAAATATAACCACATAATCTTAGAGATGACTAACAACACTTGTGTATACACTACTATCGTGGTCATAGGGGATATGGCAATTAAAGTGGAATCCTTCATCTATCTTGGTTGCCTATCCATATTTGAATCTATAAATTTAGACTTCTTCAAAACTTACAATATAATTCTCCAAAAAATCTAATAAATATCTTTCTAAGCTGCCAATCATACTCATAACTTAAAATTTAAATTTCTTTTAATCAACCTCAAGATAACCTTTATCATAACACACAAAAATTTCTCCAAAAATGTATCATAAACTAACCTTTCTACCTTATCTAGTCACCTCAAAATCATAACTTAAGATTTTCAAAATTTCTAACCAATCTCGAATAAACATTTATTGTGTCACAATTCCAATATATATATATATATATATTATATATATATATTATATATATATAATATATATATTTCTTCTTCTATCATTAATCCAAATCATAACTCAAAATTTAAATAGGTTTTTAACAATCTAATTCATACAAGAGTTTAAAATAGATCCTAAATTTGATTTTTCTCCTTCAAAATAGTTTTAACCAAAAATCTTAATATCCTTACTTCAAAATTTACGAACTTATTAATTGGGAACCATACAACCCAATTTAAAACCAAGCCTTATCAACCGCCCTCATAAATCTTACATCAGTATTTAAATTTAAAAATTCTTTTCAACTAGCCTTCTCTCTCTTCAAGGAAGTATAGCTATAAAAAAATGAATCATAAATATTTCTCAAAGACCTTCAAAATCAAAACTCAAAAATCAAATCAACTTCCTTTCTCAATTGTATATAGATTCCACTATCATTTTGTAGATAAAATTCTAACAATCCTTCGAAGTTATAAATGTTGCTACTACCGAAGTTGGTATTAACTAATCCCTAAGTTCATACTTCTTGAAATTATGGTCCCTCTTATCCTCATATCTTTATAACTCAAATTGGATCTCAATGCATATTAGTTGTCAATGTAATCCTTCTAGCCATATGTTTAACCTATGAGCATATACGTGTAGTCATCTTCCTAGTTGTCACTAAGCACGAAACTAAGAATTTATGGTAGAAGGAGTCAAGCAAGATGCAAATCAAGGAGGTCGATCGAGAGTTTGGAATTTGAAGTCAAGAAAAGGATGTCAAGTAGGTGGATAAGATTCTAGACTCTAATCCTATATTGCAGACCCGCTTGATATATTAATTTAACCGAAACGGTCAACTGGACCTGCATGGGCCACCACAAAAACATGTAACGCCCCAGTCCCAAAATACTTGGGACTAGATACATATCATGCCAGCTATATACATACGAGTAAATGAAAGGCTCGTATGTATACATAAGCTGTAAATTGTAGAAAGCCATGCTCAAACTAAATCTCATCCACAAATATAAAGTTTTAATGATATAATCAAATAGTCATTTGTACAAACGTTGGGCGGAGACATATCCACTACTAACAAGTTTAAATAAGAAAGAATATACAAATAACTGATTTGGTCGAGCGAAGTAAATGACGAGTCCAAGTGCAATCATCACGGAAGAAGGTAGACATGGCCTTTGCTAGAGCACCTGTAAGAATCACGAAACACACCTGAAGAGATCACCAGGTCCTCAGAGGAACGTAACAAGATACAAGAAGAACATGCCATTATAACTGCAAATGTAAATACCATAAACTACAATACAACTGGGTCCCTAACCATCTATGTGATATGCAAATTGAGGACAACGTTCTACGCAGGGGCTGTACGGATTCACGCAAGCAAGTAATAAAGAGTGGCCAACAAGTAGCGCTTATCCGAGATACTATCGGCCAGGTAACACGTAGCGCTCATCCGAGACACTATCTCCCAAATGTGCATAAAAGTTAATAGTCCCTACGCTAGTAGCTGTTCTCTCTCCCAATGATACTATACATGCATCGTAACCATGACACACCAACATGTCATTTCCAACACAGTTTATATTCAATAACTGTCAAGTCTTCTAACATGCATCTATGGACAGTTATTCCTACTCATGCAAGGGTGATCAGCCAATACGTAAGTGACCACTACATGGCACTCACTCATACATAACTCGTGATACAATCGTGACAAGTTTAATGAGATACACTAAGTTGACGGTAGTCCCTTAACTCTAAGTCCACATGCAAGAAAAAATAATAAACAAGAAATAGATATAATAACTGAAATAAATGCAACTAAATGTAAGCAGTAAAGATGGCAAGGTATCTTGCCTGGTGTGTCGCCTGGTGTGTCGCCTGGTGTTGATTTGACAAGTCCCAGTTAGTCCAATAGTCCTGTTTGATGTGTGCACGTCCGAATTTGCAAGAAGAAATGAGGAGTATTATTAGTCACGGTCAAGGGTGGTTATCAAGGATGATTCGTGGAGAAAGATACATATACTAATTTGGAAATATTTATAATGCTTGAAACTATCTTTAACGTATTAAAAGAATGCTTAAAATACAAAAATTGTTTTTCGCTAAAATACTCTAGTTTTTTGAAATATAAATTCTTAGATAGAAGCTTATTAGTAAAAAACATAATTTGGAAAGCAAGAATAGTTCTAGAACAAAACCTTTTAAAAAAACTAATTTGTCAAGTTATTATTATTATTATCAAAATAATTTATAATTTAAATAGCTATAGTTCGTATAATATTTTATGTAATTCCCAAAACCATTTTAATACTAAAATTAGCAAAATAATAATAATGTTAATATTGAGGGTTACAAGGAAAAAGAAAACAAAAAAAATAACAAAACAAAAACAAAACAAAAAAAACAAAACAAAAAGATTTAAAATTTTACAAACCAATAAGGAAGTCCAGACTGTCTCCTTTAATTGATTGAAAGGAGAAAGAAAGAAACTAAAGAATCGAAGGAAAGGAACAGAGAGAGAAAGGGAGTTCTTGGAAGAGGGAAGGAGGCAGAGAGAAAAAGGTACTGGTCGGGGAGGTGCTTGGCTGCACCGAGCACGGTTTCTGGCGCCGGCGGCCCGGAGAAGGCAGAGGGAGACAGTCAAGTGGGTCCAGGTGACGCGGCTCCAGAATGAGATGCGGTGGTTCGTGCGGATCCGACAATACAGATCCAGGACGAGCGGGTCCGGAGGTAGCGGTGGAGACCATCTGAAGTCGGAGGCGACCCTGGAGGGGAACTGTAGGTCGAGGCCGAGCGTTTCGCGAGGGAGGCGGTGTTACGGTGGTGCGGTGAAGCGGGACGCTCGCCGGCGACTCGGTCGGGTTGTTTGGCTGTCGCGTTCGTCGGGTGTAGCTCCGACAACGATGAGAGGGCGGCGTTGTCGGCGATAGATCCATGGGTGAGGGATCTGCGTCGGAGGGATCGAGGCACGGTACAAGAGGGGCTGGTGGTCGACGCAGGGGTGGCGGCGTCTCTCGGCTGGCGGGGTTACGCTGGTCCAGGTGAGGTTTTCCCCTTACCTTTTTCTCCTTTGCTTCTGGTGTTCGGTGGATGATCGGAGGCTGCAGAGGACGGGTGTGGTGGTCCGTGGTGTTGTGGTGCGGGTTCGCCGGTGATGGCACGGCTGGAAGAAGTGGTGGTGGTGAAGGTGGAAAAATGGGACAGTGGTTGTTCTTCGTGATGGCGGGGTGATTGGGTCTGGGTGGTGACAACGGATGCGGGTCGGGATCGGCATGGTTGAGGAGTTTTGTGTCAGACTCGGGACGGAGTTATGTTGTATTTGTACTTGGGAAGATATAGCGGATGGGAGGCACGAACATGATGCACAATGGGGTAAAATTTGGTGTTGTGGAGTTCATGAAAAAATAGGGCAAGTACCTCTCCTTTTATAGGAGGTGGGAATCCCATTTGGATAAGGACTAGGATAGTTTAAACGCCCATAAGATAATTTCATAATTAAATTCAAATTAATTTAAACTCATTTTAAACCATCTTGAATTTAAAGCTATTCAAAATAAGTCAATAAAATCTTTTCAATTGTAAATTACCATAATCAATTAAATTTAAAACCAAAATATTATTTTTAAAGTACTTTTTTGAATAATAAAATATTAATATTAAATAAATTTCAAAAATAGAATTATATATAAAATCTAAATTTATGTACCTCGTATGCAATGAATATTTGCATAAAACCTCATTTTCAAAATTACTATTTATATAAACTTTCATGATGTAAAATAAAGTTTTGGAAATTCTAGTATGATGCATTTTTACAATTTACGAAATCAAAATTAATTATTATTTATTATGTGAAAAATCATGCTCCTAACATAAAAATATTTTTACAAAAATATGTACGTTGCACATATTCGCACTCAATGAGCCATCCAAAAATATGAACTCATGCGTGACGTAAAATACGATTATGCGACGTACAATACAAAGAAAAAATTAAAACCAAATTAAAAAATTTATAGTAGAAATTTAGGGGGTTTACACTCTCTTATGTGCTCCCTTGTGGTACTTGCTATTCGAAACTGACCCTGCTGGTTTTGTTTGGCCAGAGCAGAATCTGAGGATCTAATCTTCTTCCCTGACTACAATGGTGCATACTAAGAGCATGGCCATCGGAGGACTCGAGTGGATTTCTTCTCCACTACTCTAGTATCATCAGTTTTGTTCTAGCATTTAGCCACCGACACCTATTTAGTCGATTATTCTAGATATTTAGTTTCCATGCATTATTATAATTAAATCAGACTCCAGCTGATTGTGATTATGTACTTATGAGTCTCTGGGCTAGCTGGCTTATAAAGATAGTTCTTTATGATCATTTTGATAAACCGTCGGGCAAGCCTTACCGATTTATCCTATATGTTCATTAAGTATTGTTTCTTGCTTTTAATGATTGAGACATAGATGTGATGTATTACCCTAGGCGACTTGATTGTAGTATTCATCCCCTTGTCTCTTGACAGCCGTGACCACTGTGTAACGTCTTTGTACATCATACGGTGTAGCTGGCTATATATGTCCGTCAACATATTCCGATACTGGGGCATGACAAGATTTTAGTGGTGGCCCATGTAGGTCTGATTTTAGACTTGTAGGGTATTAATATTATAGGAGTCTCAATCAAAACCTGTTTCCTTTGATCTCTTGCCTCGTCTTCTCTTTCCTCATATTGATTGTTGATTTGAATTGCATCCTCGAATCTTCTTCGTCCTGCCATTTGATATCCTATATCTTTCCCTATAGGGGTGCTTCCTTCTCAGTAGCTGGCGAGGCCAACGTGGAAGAACGTCCAATAGAGCATGGCTTGACAGGGCAGCAACAGGAAGGAATGCCTCCTTCTGGTCAGATTCGGGTAGAGATTATGTCAGAGCCAGTATAGCAGCAGGTTCCAGAGACTCCTGCACCACCAGCAGTGGCGGCAGTACCCGATACTAAGTACTCCTGAAGATTATTCGAAGATTTTTGGCCACTCAGCAGCGTCAGGTGGTAGCCCATCAGTAACAGTAGACCCAACAACATGAACAAAATGTACTACTGAATCAGGAGTTATAGTTAGCCCTTGAGAGGAGTGTCAGGACTGATTCGGAAGCATCGGGGAGGTTTTTTTTTGACTTAACCCGAGGTACTTTGACGGCACGGAGGATGCCATTACGACGGGTGCTTGGCTTCTGGATATTAAAGCCGTTTGACAGCAGCAAAGGTTCCAGCAGAGGAGAAGGTTGACCAGGTCAGATTATTACTTCAGGATCTCCTTGCGACTGGTGGGCATCAGAAGAGGTTGGAATGAGGCATCATGTTCCCTGGGATAGCTTCAGTACTAGGTTCAAGGCCATGTTCTTTAGCATGGAAGCCCGTATGAGCTTCAGCAGAGGTTTATCAGTCTCAAACAGGCTGGTAAGACTGTGGATGGATATGCAGTAGAATTCTGCAGGCTAAGTCAGTTTGCATCGACGATGGTAGCTACGAAGTCGGAGAAGGTGTCACGACCCGTACCCTAGAGTTAGGGCACGAGAAGTGGGTACGTCCAGCCTACGCCGCAGTATCGGCGGTAGAACGCTGTCCTAGGTCTCATGCATCTAACAGTATAAGGCTAAACAGTTTATACTCCCCGAATGGGGGTGACATAGCAGGTACAGACTCAATCACATGTAAGGTAGAGCATGATAAGGATAGATAAAACATGAAATTCAAAAGAAGTACAACAGAGAGAAATCTAAGTGTCTAAGATACACAAATCCAAAAATACATCTTAAATCTCCAAACTCAGATACAATAATCCATAAAGTAAGTACAACTCCAGACAATTGAAATAACTATCTAAACAACCTCTAATGTGTCTCCTCTAGGCTAGCAGGCAATCTCCAAGCTATCTGTAAAATTTATCAACGGGTCCAGTCAGGACAGGAGCGAGTACAGTACATCTCAACAAAACATAACATGCTAGGAAATATAAACATGCTAGAGAGTAAGATACAGAAAACTGAAGAACAACATGATGTAAAAGAGAGAGACTGTAAGTAAATAGCTATAATATATAGAGAACTATCAGTGACTAGTGATTCAGAGCACAAGATGGTTATGTAAATGGCACGATGTTGTATACGAGTAATCTACAGAGGTTGTACACGAGTAATCTACTGGATTGATTACATAACCACTTCTACTCTTCCGTCCCAATCAATACACAAGGATCTAGCTAAGAGATTTGTTGCACACGAAGTATAGTCGCACACGAGATCATGTGAATACATGAATATACACGATTTCACATGATTTGTACACGAATGTCACGAATACAAGGAGTACACGATGCTCACGATAAAGTACACGAACATGAATACCCGATGTATCCGCTAAGGAGATAACATCGCACAACAAGATCCATATAGTACTAATCCGTGTTTCCAACGTGTCAGCATCATGTAAAGTAATCTAAAGCAGGAAATATAATCCTAAACAAGATATGAAATGATCAGAGAATGTACTCGCCTGGTGTCTGAATGTCCAAAGTAAATATACTGTCCGAGGAGAGGTGTCTGGCTCCTAATCAGAACAGCACAAGTCACAACATGTCCAGAAGGGTAATATAAAGCACTACAATGCATTCTACATGAATCTAGGTCAAACTAGGCCAAAGTCAACCCTTGGTCAACTCTGGTCAACTGCACTAGTCAAACTAGGTCAAACTAGGTCATATCCTAACCCAGCAAGTCTTACTAGGCCTAACCAAGACTATCCTAGCAAGCACACATCAATACAAGGCTATACAAGCCAACATACACCCAACTCTATATAGCATGCAATTATTCAATACTCAAATAGGCAAGAATTTATATTGGATATACACTAGGTAATCTATTACTTTAAGCTATATATGTCTACACATATATACACATGCATATATTGGTATTCAATATTAGGTCTATAATCATGGCATTTCAAATGGTTATATATACTTATATATTACAACACAATATGCTAACATATATATAATATACATACATAGCTAAGTTAACTATATTCATAAATACTTATTTAAGAGGCTATGTGTGTGTATGTGAACATGGCAAAGGGACAAGTGAGGGTTAAATGGACATACATAGTGTATACATATCAAAGAGTGTCAAAGTGTAAGTGAACAATGTGTCAAGTGTGATAGTGTCAACATAGTGTAAGGGGGTACATGAGGTAATATAGGATTTGTGTTAACATAGAACATTACATCTCATTAACTTGTATATTACATACATTACATCTATTATTACATTACATTCATGCTTGCATTCATTCATCATTCATTTATTCTCTTGCACCACTATATGCACCATACATTACATACTATGGAACCTACATATTCATTACAAGCCATACTTATACATGCTTACATTAGATAGGATACTTACACCTCATACATTATTTATTTAAATATTTACTCATGCTTGCATTCTCTATTTAATTACATAATGTATATACACTAACATGGGTTAAAATCAAATAGAACATTATATTACACACAAGGGTGCACAAAATACATATGCCGAATAGTAACTCCTACTAATAATCAATACTGTACCATCTCAGCATGAATTAAAATTTAGGATTAAAGTATGTTATAGATCTATGTGTTAGCTTTCCGAAACTTCAAACGGATCGCGTTTTCGTTTCCGAAAACTCCCGGAATCTCAAAAACACCGAGAACGCGTTTGTCTTTCGTACAACTGATACTCAAATAATTCTCCAGAAAGTTACAGAAAGAATTAGGCCTATTAATATATGTTTTTGGAAAGATAACTTCAATACGCTTCTTAAAAAAAATGGAAGATTAAACCGAGCTTTGAGCTAGAAGTTATGACATTTCTAAGTTAGGGTTGAAATTAAAAACGTGGATAAAAATCATGACGGATTTGGGTAGTTTGAGACAAAAGAACACAAGTATATAACATAATATATCAAGAACTCACTATCTACACTAATATATATATATATGAGACACTATAGAACACATCTCCAATACAAAAATATGAGATTAAACATGTAATAATTCATTCATACATAACAACAACACATAGTGTGTCCAAATTTAGGATTTTCCTATATGGACACAACCACAACACAAAGGACACTCCTATGACCTCCAAATGGATACGAAATGGACACAAATGGAGATACAACCATGGGGGTCATTCCTATGGGTTCAAAATAGACCTATATGCATGAGAAAATAAAAAGGAGAAGGGATTTATACCTTCCGGTAGATCGAATCGAAGAAAAGCCTTCCCGGAGCGACATCGACACGTAGAGATTTCAAAAGGACACGAACGAGCTCTGAATCCTCCCAAACTTGGGTAGCTTCCTCTTTGGCTAGAATGGAGAAGGAAAGAAGAAGATTTGGTGGCAAAATGGAAGGATTTGGTGGAGAAATTGCTAGAAATTGCTCTCTAGGAATTTGGGGAAGAACAAGAGAGAGAGTGTGGATGAGAATAATGAAATAAACTTGAGCCTATCCTCTCCCAAAGTGGCTGGCCATATGGGGCTATTTGTCCTATTATGGTAAGGTCCAAAATGCCTCCACTAACCTATTCTATGAGTATTAGGAAAGGGCTAATTGGTTGGGGCTAAATTAGTCATTCTAAAGTCTCTAATCACACTAACCTTATCCATAATAATTAGTCTAATCTCTAACTAAAATATTTCTATCATGTGGACTAAAATTAATATCATATGGGCCATGCCTAACTAGTGTGTGGGTCCCACTAGAGTCAAACTACCCCCGGGTCCCCGTTTCAAGTCGGATTGAGTTGAAATTCGAACCCGACTCAAATAACCCCAAAACAATATCATAAATACTAAAATAATATCAAAATAATTCAAAGAGGTCAAATGCAAAAATATCCTTAGGCCAAAAATGATATTAAAATATCATAATCACATGGTTAGGCTCTAGGTCAAACAGTCTCTGGGGTTTCACTAGCAAAACATCAAAACCACAAGTCATTGATTTAAATAATTTTAAAATGATTTAAAATCACCAAAAATCATATCATGAATTAAATATCATTATTAAAATAGTTATAAACACAAAATTTTAAAATTACCCTCATTTGGGAAACTGGGTGCTACAGAAGGCTATGAGGTTCCGGCAGGGACTTCATCTGGAGATTTTACAGCTGGCAGAGGGGCATGACTACCTGACTTTGATGCAGTTTTAACGACAGCTCGGAGGCACGAGCTTACCCAACAAAGGTTGGTGACGAGGACTGGGGGCCAGAAGAGTTCTCATGCCCAGAGTGGGGGCGGAGGAGCAATATAGCGAACGTCAGCACCAGCTTCGGGCGTTCAGATTCATGATTAAGGGGCATCATGGCGACCGACGGTACTTGCGTTAACAATACCAGTTCAGAATCAGCAGCCAAAGAACCAGTAGCAGCGTCGAGGCGCCCATAGGATGTACCTACTGTGGCAAAGGAGGGCACACTAGGGACGTGTGTCGGGCAGCTAATAGGTTATATGCATGAGGTATGGAAGCTCAGACCACATGATTGTCAATTGCCCTATAATGCAGAGGCCAGGAGGGCCAGTTCAGCAATTTTCAGTATTACCAGCTCTAGGGGCAGCACCGATCAGAGGATCAACATTGGCAGTGAGGCCGTTAGCCCAGCGTCTGCCGATGCAGGCTCAGATGTTTTGCCAAGCACATAATCAGAGAGGCCAGCAGAGGCCGCAGCAGCAGCATGGTCAAGGAGAACAATAACAGGAAGCTCAGCATGGCCAGGGTCAGGCATTCACTTTGTCTCTAGAGGAGGCACTAGCATCAGGCGACGTAGCTGCAGGTACTATTTCTGTTATCTCTTTTCCTGCAGTAGCATTATTCGATTTCAGGGGCTACCCATTCTTTTGTATATGTATGATTTGTGACACACATTAGATTGTAGTTCGAGGTATTGCCAGAGAGGATGATTATACTCATGGTAATGGGCTCATATGAGTTAGCAGAGTGTGCTTAGCGTATACGATCATTGTGAGTGGGCATTTATTGCCCTCATTTTTGATTGAGTTCCTTATGGTCAACCTCGACGTAGTCCTAGGCATGGACTAGTTGAGAGTCATGTGACAATAGATTCTCGAGGAGGTAGGGTGGCGTTTAATATTCCAGGCATTGAAGAGTTCACCTTTGTGCGATCATTGGAGGATCATTCTAAGGGCATAGTTGTAGCGGCAGTAGCAACAGAGGAGAAAGTTTCTAGGATAGTCAAAGAGTTTCTTGATGTTTTTCTAGATGAGCTTCCAGGTATACCACCAGTGAGAGATGTGGAGTTCTACATTGAGTTGGATCTTGGAACGAAGCCTATATCCAGCAGGGTTTACAGAATGTCGGAGCCAAAGTTGGACAAGCTTTATCAGCAGGTGGAAGAATTGAAGGCAAAAAAATATATTCGAGATAGTGAATCGTCCTAGGGATCACCGGTAATTCTAGTACCCAGAAAGGATGGTACGACACGAATGTGTATTGATTATAGGAAATTGAATGCAGTGACAGTAAAGAACAAGTATCCACTCCCAAGGATGGATGATTTATTTGATCAACTAAGTAGAGCCAGAGTCTTCTCGAAGATTGACCTTCGGTCTGGGCATCATCAAGTGAGAGTCCGAGAGCAGGACATACCTAAGACCGTATTTAGATCACAATATGGGCATTATGAGTTTCTGGTGATGCCATTTGGATTAACTAATGCCCTAGTAGTATTCATGGACTTGATGAATCGTATCTTTATGCCATATCTGGATAAGTTTGTACTAGTATTCATTGACATCTATTCCAGTAGTAAGGTTGAGCAAGAGAAATATCTTCGGACAGTTTTGCAGACCTTGAGGGAGCATCAATTTTATACGAAGCTTAGTAAAGAGAGTTTTTGTTGGATCGTATTTCGTTCCTGGGACATATCATTTCTGGAGCAGAAATATCAGTAGATCCGAAAAAGATTAAGACATTAGAGAATTGGTCGGTACCGAAGACGATAGCAGATGTCCATAATTTTCTGTGATTGATAGGTTACTACAGGAGGTTCGTGGCAGATTTTGCCATGAACCCATTTGTAAAAAGATGGATTTTGCCACGAACCCATTTCGTTCCGCAGCATTAGATGATGGATTATACAAAAACCCGTTTGTAAAAAGACTTAAGTGCAAAGGGCATATTTGAACTTTTCCATAGCCGTAGGCTTAAGCCCTGTATGCAAATTCAAATCATCTGCCCCCTCTTTGGCCGACTGGGTTAAACCAAAGGGATTGAATTATATTGAAATAAAATTCAATTTCTTCCAATCCCATTAGAATTTAGGTTATATCTTCTACCTGGGTATATATATATATATATATATATATATATATATATATATATATATATATATATATAAAATATATATATATATATATATATATATATATATATATATATATATATATTATTTTTTTTTATTAGCCGCCCCATTTCTCATCATCGAAAACCTAAATAATTTTGCTTCCTCCGTCGCAAGGGAGATCAAGGAGCAATCAAGGAAGTATTCGAGTGATTGGGAAAACGCCGTGTCTCGTATCAGATTCGAATTTAGGTACGCTTCGACTACATTACACTTGTAATTCGAGTAGCAACATTATGTTTGATTTAATGCTTAAGAGGGTTTAAGGGGGATTCAATTATATTCAGAGTATCATGAACGGGGGTGATGCCCAGTGGTAGACCTTTACAGATAGAGGTGAGTACTAAGTAAAGAAATCCTAATGACACACCCAAAAAATGCCAACAGGTAGCCAAGGATTGGCAATAGCTTACTTACTCAATTAAGGGCTCACCTTGATCTGACATCTAGCCCAGGTATAAGGAAACTTGCACTCCTTGTATCAGTGCATTTACATTCATGTTGCACTTTAGGTATCGGTGCCTTGGATTGGTATGCTTTTAGGTGTCATGGTTGCTGCAATACTAGGGTTCATGCTCTGAGCCATAGAGTAGCATAAATCTAGAGAGTTAATACTGTGTAGCAGGTCATCTTGTGTCATACACTGTAATGTGTCAGAGTGATACTTGAATATATCAAACCACAAATGTATCAATGGAAGGTACAAAAATATGGCTGAGCAACTGAGTAAGTTAGGACACCAGAAAACAAGGGAAGGTTAGGTATTGATACTGACATGTCTTAGAATCTATGACTTGACCAGAGTGTGACCCTGGAAGTCTTACCTGGACTTATTGTTCCAGAGAGACATTGGAACATGTAAAAGTTTTGCCTACATATTCACTACAAGGATATGTCATTTGGGAGTAAAACCAAAGAAGAGTAGGGAGTGTGCTCGGTTAGGTATCCATGAGTATAAGCCCATCTACTCCATGACAGCATGAATTTGAAGCATGAAATTGTGCATACATAGAGTCATAGGATGATCTTGCTTGTTGTCAGTTTAACAGAGAACTTGGTCACCTAAGATGTCAGGATCCTCCTCCATCTCAACTAATAGAGATGAGATCTTAGATACTTTGGCTAGGGAAAAACATGACATATAGTATCAGATGTTAGAGTACATAGGATTAGATATTGCCCATGATTTTGAATACCATGCCTGTATTATATTCAGAGGCCAGGTACACATAAAGTTGAGGGCAAGAGGCTTGACATGAACCTGAGTATAGATAGGTAAGGAGTTTGAGTTAAGCCAGGAAGTGAGTAGCGATTGTATTAGTGAACTAGATGGCAGCTAGTATAGGCTAGGCACTTGCAGTGGGTACGAAGTAACAGCTAGAGTGCCTTGTGTGTGGCAGGGGTATGATAAATCAGTTTTGTGATGAGGTAACTACCTATAGACTAGCACCCTATAGTGAGTTCTAGTGTACAACACCAGGCTAGGACATTGATACAAGTAACCGGTTGCGTTAACGATGATGGTGTGATGGCAGCTATAGCTATTAGGCAGGTGCAGAACAAGAGGGTCCTAGGAACGTATGTATCAGAGTTTAGAGCCTTGGTATCAGTAGCATAGATGGCAAGTTAGGAAATAGGACTTGTAGTAGGTTACAGGTACTATCCAGGTATTCAGTTGTACCTAAACTGGTACATGCGAGTACCTACAGTCTTGAGTGCAGAGGCAAGGTAGATAAATGGAAATATGGTAGTATATCAAAGATAGGGAAGAGTAGTAGTAGCCTAGCATAAAACATTTGGAAGTTGTATCCAGGGTTAAGTGTCAAGCCTTGGAACACCAGTTGTGAAACTTAGAGTCAAGGAAGTTTTGGGCAGAATGATATACTAGTGTATCAGGGTCAAGAATCTATGTGGGTACAGGTCTCTAAGCAGGGGATAGATACACTAATGTGCAGAAAAAGGGAAGACCACTATGTAATAGTTTGGTGAGGATAAGGGGCATGCAGTAAACATGTCCAATTAAAGACTGACAGTAGGACACTAGTATAGCTACATAGTACACATTGTGAACTTCTAAAACTAAGGTAGATAGACTCAAGTAAAAGGAAATCATATATCTATGTGTACACATATAGCAACTAGGCCAAGTGCCTAGGTTATTGAGGCAGAGTGTAAACCAACTTGTGAATCACATTTGACATAAAAATAGGGACTGTGCCTAAGTGGATGCATATAGTTTATTATAAGAGCAGTTATATGGATACAAGTGTATGCAGGAAAAAGGAAATGAGTAGGCAGCCAATATAGGTATATCTATATAATCAAACTTGGAGAATGAGGGTAAAAATAGTAAATAGTTTAAACCTAAGTTGTTTTTCATTTATTGACATTATATATGCTTTAAATAGGTTAATTGGACTTTGGCTCAATGCTCGACCCGTATCCATAGCAGGACAACAGGCAAGTATACCTTGCCTTTCTTTACAGCTTTATTTATAAGCACTGCCTTTCATTATCCAGTCTTTTTCAATTATTGCTGACATGTGATTTATCATAGTAGTTTACTCCATTGATACATAGCCCTTGTTCACAGTTAGCCTTGTGGTTTATTGGTCGTGTTCACACTTATGCTTGATTGAGTCGTATCATAGAACGAATGTGATATGTTTGAACTGCTATTTTCTATTTGTCATTTTCCCAACCTGCGAGTCCACACTAGGGGCGAGGGTTGACTGTTTGCACCTGCGAGTCTACACTAGGGCGAGGGTGATTACCTTGAACTAACCTGTGAGTCCACACTAGGGGCGAGGGTTTGGTATCCGTTGATCTCTTGTTCACCGGTTCTTTCCAGTAGTTCATTTATGCGTAGTTGTTCTTATATTCGTATATTGTGAATGCTTAGCCTTTTCCTATTTATATCCTGGATTTCTGTCATGCATGATAAACTGTTATAAAGGCTTGTATATTATATATCTTGTTAGTCCTCTGAGGACCTGATGATCTCTTCAGGTTTAGCTGAGTTTGAGCCAGGTGCACACGAGCAGTTTTGAGCCAGTTTCAGACCACGGTACTACTGCAGTGAAGATGAATTTAATGTTTAGCTTGGTTTGACTCAGTTTATTTTATTTTATGACTTTACTTTATTTTCGTCTATTGGTAGTAGATTTGTGTCCACCGGACGTGACTTGGATTCTTAGAAACATTCAGTTTATATTCTCTACTGTTCAGTTTTATTGACATTCATTGGTCTCAGTTGATCTTTTATTATTCTATGGATGAGATATAGACTGCCATGTTAGTTCTATAGATTCTGTGACTTGTGTATACTAGATAGCGTTCTACAGCCAACACTGCGATGTAGGCTGGACTTGGACACAGACTCGTATTCGAAAAGCGGGTGCGGGTCGTGGCACTACTCCGATGAGAAGGTACTGAACCTTGTTGTGGTCCGGATACCATATTGGATTCGTAGCATGGAAAGATACGTTATTGTGAATTATGGTGCCATCTCCAGTCCTTGTTTGGTTGGAGGGATGGTATGCTAATTCAAGGGTGAGTATGGGACCATGTTATGATCTGATTGACTTATTATTGAACAGTATTTATTCAGTTTATATGGCATGATATTATGTATCTTGTTACGTCCCTCTGAGGACCTGGTGATCTCTCCAGGTGTGTGTTCTTGTCTTCCGCAGGTATTCTAGCCGAGATCGTGATCTTCTCCATCCCTTCGAAGATGAAGTATCTTAGGTTATTCTTGCTACCTTTACTAAATCATTTCATATGTCTTATACTTCTTTTCTTTTAAATAGTTGGTAGTGAATTTGTCTCCGCCCAACATATTATATAAAGACAAATCATAGTTATTATATGATATCTTTATTTTCTTTATTTTGTGGATGAGGTTAGTTAGCTGTGGTTTTACTACATTTATAGATTACGTATATTTATTATACGGCTGTCATGTCTATGTACCTAGTCCTAAGTATTTTAGAAGTAGAGCGTTACATGTTTTGTGGTAGCCCATGCAGGTCAAGATAAATTGTTTAGTTACTTTACCATACCAAGAAAGCCTGTGTATAGGATTATAGTCTAGGATCTCATCCACATACTTGACCTCCTTCTTCAATTTCATTTTTGAACTCTCACTTGACTCATTGATTGCGTCTTGCTTGCTTCCTTCTATCGTAAGTCTTATCTTTTCTTTATGCTTGATAGGAGTTAGAAGAATGATTTGTAGGCCTCATCGGTTTATTTACACTATTAGTTGAACTTTTATAAGTTGGGTAGAGTACCGCACGACCTAGTATTCACTTCGATCTTACAACCCATTATAAATGATACTAAGAGGATTATATAGACTATAAATCCTTAGAGGACTATAACTCATTTGGCCAACCAAGGCCTTAGACAAGAAGACAGTAGACGATTATATAGGCACGAACCCTAGACAAAACATAGATTATTGACGTACTTGAATCATTTATTTTTCTTTTATTATTATCTCGTGTACTCATATTTTACTATCTTGACCAATACTGCTATCAGCCTAGTTTTGCAAGTTTACCTTTTTATCGAACTTGTTCAAGACATATGTTATTTGGGCGCGTCTACTAACATATTGTCTAATCAGAACTGGTGCATGATGGTCTGATCAACCTAGTGCACTTGGTTCGCTCTTCGTATGATTACTCTACATATATTGAGAAATAGTTAAACTCGTCCTTTAGGATCTCATCCGCAATGGTCTTGACAACTTCCTTTGAACTCTTAAATCATCTTTGAAACCCATATTTGCAATTCAATCCCATCTCCCTCAAACTCTTATTATTTTTCGTCACCTATTCAAAAAACAAACACTCGTAGACATGAAGTATTCTCCTATGGCCATGAAAACTATATATACACAATTGTTTCCATCTATTCGACATTGGAGAACTATCTTCAAACTTGATTCATATCTACCGCATCATAATTTCTATTACGTCGTGTATTCTTTAATAATCAAGAGTCGAGGTGCAATGTCACTACTTGAATTTTTTTTTTTCTAACCTCATTAATCCTAAAACTTGTCTTAGTTCTATAGACTATATAATGTAAGCCTTCTAAGTTTTAGGATTATTAGGACAACCGATCGATTAGGATAAGTTGGTTTCCATTGGGATGATAAATTAGTGCCTCAGGAACACCCACTTTCTATTTAGATCATTTGGTGTCCTCGACTGTCACGTTGATATTCGGAGCACGAGACCAACTGTGACCCACCAACAAATATCATATGCAAGACCTAGACGAGTCCACCTTAATTTAGGCATATCATGTCCTACTCAAACACGTCCCCTTGTACTCTATTTTTATGATATGACTTTCAGGTAAAAAAAGGCTAGCTATAACCCTTGCCATAATATCGACGTACTTTTCGACCTAAATTAGAGATCCAACCTCGACCCAAATCTTTTGATCCAATATATGTTTGTGATATACTCGAAGTCCACTACACACCTGCCACTAGTGTGCCACCAAATAGAGGCCCCTTGTGCTACTTAAACACAAAAGTAACGGAAGGCGCATCTCAGGACTTGCAAAACCTTCTTAACCAACCCGACTGACAATTAGCCCAACCACTCGAGTTGAAACTTATTCTAGGCTACCCTCACCTAGTAGGAATGGTTCAAATTGATTTTAGGTATCCTGTCCAGCTAATATAGATGAAAATTCAAGACTTAAATTAATCAAAGATTGGTTCCAATGGAAATAATAAGTCATTGGTTTATAACGTATAATTCTATCCGTTTCATCTGGATACCTCTACCGTGACTTTGATATTTGGAGTACAACACTAGCCATTTCCTTCTAATAAATTTCACACTCGTGAGCAAGACGAGCCACTCTACGCACATGACATACATATCCCACACGAACACACCATCTCGTGCTCCATTTCAATTACACTACTTATATGACATATTTTTCCTTAGAGCCAACCATGGATACCTATTTCGTCCCATTTTATTTATGATAAAATATCGACCCATTCCCTCAAACAAACTGAATATCCATGACCCGTGCAAGACTAAGAATAACCTATCTTGTAGAATATGGTGCCAATTTGAATTTCTTGTATAACTACCTCCTCCATCTTTACGAAATGGGGTTATGATTTGATATTTGATATACTTACTCTTCCTTCATATTTAGTCTCACTATTTTATTGTTATTTTTATATTAAGATTTATTCTAATTTTGAGGACAAAATTTTTATAAGTTGGGTGGGATGTAAACCCCCAAAATTTTCAGGAAATTTTTTTTGTGTGATTTGCTTAAATATATTATTTGGAATAATTTGTTATTACATATAAATAATGTCTTAGTCATGTTTAAATTTTGTTATGCACGCTGGCTAGACAATACGGCACGAGTAGTGAGCTCAAGCGCCTTGACTAGCATATTAGCTATAGGTGCTACTAGATTTATTATATTCGAAGATTTAGTGGTTTAAGTTTATCAAATCATATCCTGACTATCTTTTAATGTGTTAATATTTATTTATTTATTTATTTAATTCTATTTATTTATGCACTTAGTTTTTATTTGAAAGGATTGTAGAAAAGTAAATATTTTTTGGTATCAAAATGGTAAACTGGATAGTTACCGAAGTTTAGTATTATTATTTTATTTTTAATATTATTATTAGATTTTATAAATTTTTTATTTATTAATATTTTATGGTATTTTTATTTTTTAAATAGTCAGTAAATACTATATGAATTCCCTTATAAATCAAAGACTAGCAGTAAATATATTTTTGTATTGCTTACCAAATATTCCCTAAATATATCTTATAAGGTTATTATTAAGTTTTAGAATTTTAAGAAATTTTATTGTCATATATTTTTGGCATTTTTCTCATTTATAAATAATTAGTAAAAATTTATATGATAAATTTTATATTCAGAAACTAGCAGGTAAATATTCATTTCTAACTATACTGGTTATAATTTATGTTATTATAAATTTCTCTATAAAGTAATTATTATTTAGTTTTAGAATTTAGAAATTAATTAGAATTTTTCTTTATACATATTATCATAGATGGTATATATATATATATATATATATATATATATATATATACACACACACACACACACACACACACACACACACACACACACACACACACACACACATGTGGAAAAAAATAGTTGTGAACCATGCGCCGCACTGTTCATACTCTTGCAACCCGACAATAGAGCTTTGCTCTGTAAGCAATGGAGATGGAAAAATCTCCAACACAAATTTGAATGAACTTAAATATATTTTTTTAACCAAATCTTTTCCTATACAGTCCCAACTCGTTTCTCTTAGGATTAACTCAAGATCAAATTCAAATCCAACCCAATCAAGAATTTGGACTTAAATCTAAAACCACGAACATAAATCCGATCGAGTATATAGGTATTAGAAAAACCCAACTCTTTTCCCAAACTCTCGATCCTATCACCACTTGAACCCATGCCCCACAGCATGTCGCTGACTTATCCGACAACCTTGGACTGCCACGCGCTGCCTACGCTGTCGCTGGAGCCATCGTCAGCCGCCCTAAGTCGCAACAGACGCTGGCAGCAACAGCAGCAAGACTGCGAACCCCCCATATTCCTGGTATCGTTTCTCTTTCCCTGCTCCTCTATTCTTCGCACCAATTATTTCATTAGAGAGCCAACTTAACCACCTAGGATACCCTTCAATCATATCTACTTGATTCACGATGAACACGACACAAATCGATTCCAAAAATCAATAAAAAATAGTCCTAAACATGACATCAGAACAAGGCCCAAACCCCATATTAGAAGGGGAATTTTAGATGAAACATTCAAAAATTTCCAGGTCTAATTAAACAGATTTAGAGGCAACCTAACCATCATCACAATGATGCCCTTAGTTTCGAATACTTCCATGTATATAGCTCTGTTAACTATTTCAAAAATCGAGAGAAAAAGTAGTTCATAAAACAATAAATTTGAGAAAATTCACCGATACGGCATGCGCCCCGATAAACGGGCGACGTGGTCGCAACCCATAAGCGTCTAAAGGTGCGTGTGGATGTTGTCGATGTATAAAAACTGACGGAACTCAATTTCGTTGTGCGTGCGCGACGAAATCGAAACGTATCCGTCAAGATATCCCGTATCGGCTACTTTAGAAACTAGCCCTTAACTTCGTGCACGTTCGTCGTATCGAGATGCAACTTATACCAACAGACCGTATTATTTTTTTGGTCCTGTGTGCCAAGTTTGGTCCGATTCTGAGAATGTCGACCGGAACGCCTTTTTGGCGGGCCTACGACCCCCTCCAACGGGCAAAATTGTGTACGGTCTGTCGGAATCCAACTTTGGACATACGGTTTAGTTTATCTCCTCAAATTGGATTCGTAGACATATAGTTTGATGACTTTAGAGACCGTAGGTACTGGGACACTTATCGGTATAAAACGTGTCCAACGGTGGACATCGTTTTGACCCAAAAATATGATTTTTCTCCTGTGTCCAGAATTGGACTTATGGGTAAGCTATTCTTGCTATTTTTTATTCTGAAATGTTTATGGTATTTATTTCAGCATCCGAGGTCATTTGTGAGATTTGACCTTCTATGCTTTACAATTCGGTCGATTCGAGCTATTGGACATCGTCCTTTCTGCACACAACCTCAGGCAAGAGACCTTGCCATTTGCTGTCTATTTATTTTAGCTCATTTCCATGGATTTACTTATTATTTACTTTTTATAAAATAAACTGTGATACATGGCATAATTAGATAGAATTTTACTGTTCAGTTCTATTTTCTGCTATGTACTATTTTCATACACATTGAACTTAGATTTAAGGGACCACCCTTTGTGTGTTGCATTCGTAGTCCTTGACACATTTGAACCACGGAGTTGCGAGTCGCTTATAGAACTCGGACATGCATGACGGGCTGGCTACCAGTACGTATAAGCCGTGCGATAGGATTAACCGCTAATAGTATTGCATGATTAGTTTGACTTAGCGGTTAATAGAGAGTATACGTGTTGTGGATACAACATGGTAGGCATTGGGCGGGGAGGACAATTCCTTAGCGTATGGTCTACTATACACTTTACCTTTTGTAACCCGTGAGCTCCGTCGGAGACGCGGATGAGATTACCTATGGATACTGACGACCACTAACGTTTTGTGAAACATTATGCTCTTACATACTGGGCCTCTGGTTCCCCAAGGGGGAATCATGCTGATCCCATTTTAGCCAGAGAGCCCATGCATTAGAGGGTTGTTCTAAAACTGCATTCACTTAGAATGATTAGGCTACCTTATCCGTTAGTTATTAGTACTTTTGGTTTGGGTACTTATATCTAATCGCGGCTTAGAACAGTAACTTGTCGTGGACTAGTTTACCACATCTTATCCTTGTTTGGTTGTAGGTGTGGCTCACTACTCCTATGAGAAGGTACTGAACCTTGTTGTGGTCCAGATACCATATTGGTTTTGTAGCATGGAAAGATGTGTCATCGTGAATTAGGGTACCATCTTCTATCCTTATTTGGTTGAAAGGATGGTACGCTAATTAAAGGGTGAGTATTGGACCATGTTATGACCTGATTGACTTATTATTATGCAGTATTTATTCAGTTTATCTGGCACGATATTATGTATCTTGTTACGTCCCTCTGAGGACATGGTGATCTCTCCAGGTGTGTGTGTTCTTGTCTTTTACAGGTATTCTAGCCGAGATCGTGATCTTCTCTATCCCTTCGAATATGATGTGTCTTGGGTCTTTCTTGCTACCTTCGCTAAATTATTTCACATCTCTTGTACTTCTTTTCTTTTAAATAGTTGGTAGTGGATTTGTCTCCGCCCAACATATTGTATAAAGACAAATCATTGTTATTATATAATATTTTTATTTCATTCATTTTGTAGATGAGGTTAGTTAGCTGTGGTTTTACTGCATTTATAGCTTACGTATATTTATTATACGGCTGGCATGTCTACGTACCTAGTCCTAAGTATTTTGGGATGGGGCGTTAAATATTTTTGTGGTCGCCCATGCAGGTCAAGATAAATTATTTGGTTACTTTACCGTACCAAGCAAGCATGCATATAGGATTAGAGTCTAGGATCTCATCCACATACTTGACCTCCTTCCTCGATTCTATTTTCGAACTCTCACTTTACTCATTGATTTCATCTTGTTTCTTCGTGCTTGATAGGAGTTAGAAGAATGACTTGTAGGCCTCATCGGTTCAATTACACTATTAGTTGAACTTTTATAAGTTCGGTAGAGTACCTTATGACCTAGTACTCACTTCGACCTTACGACCCATTATAGATGATACTAAGAGGATTACATAGATTATAAATCCTTAGAGGACCATAACTCATTTGACTAACCAAGGCCTTAGATAAGAAGACAGTAGACAATTGTATAGGCACGAACCCCAGACAAAATATAGATTCTTGAGGTACTTGAATCATTTATCTTTCTTTCATCATTATCTCGTGTACTCATATTTTAATATCTTGACCAATACTGCTATTAGTCTAGTTTTGCAACCTTACCTTTTTATCGAGCTTCTTCAAGACATATATTATTTGGACGCGTCCACTAACATATTGTCTAATTAGAACTGGTGCATGATGGTCTGATCAACCTAGTGCACTTGGTTCGCTCTTCGTATGATTACTCTACGTGGATTGAGATATAGGTAAACTCGTCCTTTAGGATCTCATCCGCAATGGTCTTATCAACTTCCTTTGAACTATCAAATCATCTTTGAAACCCATATTTGTAATTCAATCCCATCTCCCTCGAACTCTTATTGTTTTTCGTCACCTATTCGAGAAACAAGTGCTCGTAGACACGAAATATTCTTCTATGGCCATGAAAACTATATATACACAATTATTCCCATCTATTCGACATCGGAGAACTATCTTCAAACTTGATTATATCTACCGCATCAAAATTTCTATTACGTCGTGTATTCTTTAATAATCAAGAGTCGAGGTGCAATACATGGATTAATTTTTTTCCAACCTCATTAATACTAAAACTTGTCTAGTTCTATGGACTATAGAATGTAAGCCTTCTAAGTTTTAGGATTATAGGACTACTAATTGATTAGGATAAGTTGGTTTCCATTGGGATAATAAATTAGTGTCTTAGGAACACCCACTTTCTATTTAGATCATTTGGTGTCCCCAACCGTGACGTTGATATTCAGAGCACGAGACCAACTGTTACGCACCAACAAATCTCATATGCAAGACCTAGACGAGTCCACCTTCATTTAGGCATATCATGTCCTTCTCAAACACATCCCATTGTACTCTATTTTTATGATACGACTTTCAGGTAAAAAAGGCCAGCTATAACCCTTACCATAATATCAATGTACTTTTCGACCTCAATTAGAGATCCAACATCGACTCAATCTTTCGACCCAATATATGGTTGTGATATACTCGAAGCCCACTACACACCTGCCACTAGTGTGCCACCCAATAGAGGCGCCTTATGCTACGTAAACACAAAAGTCACGGAAGGCGCATCTCAGGACTTGCATAACCTTCTTAACCAATCCGACTGGCAATT
>JANAVB010016786.1:0-7500 GCA_029216955.1 Iris pallida | reverse complement strand
TGATGTGCGTGGGTATTGCTCCTCGGAGTAGTGCCTGAAGATGTACTGAAGCTTTATCAACCGATGCATATGGTCATCTACTTTGTATAAAGTAGCTAATTTAAATATGCTAAAAAAGTTTGCTGACACACAGGGCCACTAAGTAGCGTCTGCGCTTTTACATGTTCGCACAGTACCGTTAAGTAGCATATATGCGCTTTCTCTTGCTTGCAAAGTGCCACTAAGTAGCATCTGCGCCTTCGCTTATACGTGTAGTGCCACTAAGTAGCGTCTACATGGATACTCGCTCGCGACGTGCCACTAAGACGTACGTGTCTGCACCGATGCTATAGAAAATACTTAGTATATTTTTCTGACATTCGTTTTTCATGTCTTCGTGTAGTTTCTGTGACTACGCCCCTTTTTAGTGACATTCTCTTTGGTTCCTCCGTCTGCGCGTTAGGAATCGACATTGATGAGGTGCTTGTTGCGCCTGCCCGGAAGTTGATCGCTAAGGCTCAAACATAGGGACGACTGTATCAGATACGGGAGCAACTGGATGGTTACTTCCTCCGTATGTTAGACCGAGGTAAGTTGGCCCCTTCTCATCTTGGTGGCATGGAGATGCTAAAGCCTCAGTTTCTTTTTAGCGACCAACTATTTGAAGGAGACGAACCTCTTGGAACTCAGGCTTGGTACTTTGAGAATAACGGCCATCCTTTGCATGTCCCATCGACCAATCGACACCTGCCACTTCGATTTTTTATTTTGCTGAAAAATGATGCATGGAATGGGACCTGACTCCGACCTAGGGGGTTTAATCACAGGCCGCTTTATAGTGGACCAGGGTTCTAAAAGAAGAGATACTTTACGGCCGTCCGGGGTGGAGCATCATATACCTTGCAGGTGCTGCTTCCTGGTCACAGGCTCAGCGACCTTCCCGTAGACGTCCATCCGTTTCGGGCCTCTATTTTTGCCAACCGGCTTATGGCAGCTGGATGCACATACCCAACTTGACTCTACCAGGTCGAGGGTTGGGTTCATTATGGAAAGAAGTAGAGCGACTTGATCCGATGGACATTGGATACTTATAAGCAATATCTGATGGATGCTGGTTTACGCCACGCTATTAAGGCTGCTGAATATGGTATTCCTATCAATCGATCTTTGTTCTTGGCCCTGTTGGAGTTGCACAACCACCATACTGAGACTTTCTTCATGCCATGTTGAAAGATGGGATTAGCCCCACGAGATGTTTGCCTTCTCGAAGCTATCTTGGGGTGGGTATCCGTATGAGGAATACACCCCTAGTAATGACAGCTCATGGGGTTAGAAAACAAGTGCCCCGAGATGATGGCAATATACAGGGAGCTGCTTTGTCATCATCAAGCGTGCATGCATCAAGACTCTGCGAAGAGTCAACCCCACCTTTATCAATAAAGAAAGTACATCTTCACGCAGGAACCGTCGGTGCCCGACATAGTTTGCTTTTTAACTCGCAGAGTGTACACCACTTATGAGGTGGAAGACATGATGGAGGAAGTGAAGGTGTCAGCTCCTTCGATGGATGCTAAGGGAAACCACCTCCATGGTCCATAATTAATTTTGCCAGAACTTGACCGCCTTGAGTCGAAAGCGGCGCTGGCTGCCTTCTTGATGTTGTGGCTAAGAATGTCCATTGTGCCTAGATGTACGAGCTCGGTAGGGCGAGTCAACCGGGAGCTTATCCTATCGGCCGTGAGATTGGCCAGGCCAATTCCTAGCTCTTCTCTTTGCTATGGTGTGCAATATACTTCGAGGCTTGCGGGAGCTCTCAGAGAAAATAATTAAATATCGTGGGTGTAGCAAAGAATTCCCTCGAGTGGAGCTTCCCTATCATTATCTGATGGCTTGGTTAGCGTTGTATCATAATCATTTCTTCCACCATCGAAGGCTATAAGGAGGGAGATACGACCCTGCGCAACTATCACTGGACAAAGTGGGTCCATACCAGCGTCCCTGCTTGCAGACGGGCATTGAACCATTTATACGGCTATAGTTTCAACATGATTTTGCCTTCCTACAGCGGCTACCTTGCAGGTGATGAGCCGGTCGATCGGGAGGGCAAAAGGCACGAGATGACCATTGGTTCCTTCCGTTGGTTATTATCTATTCGTCCCTCGCACTTAGTGTAACGAAACCAAAACCGGGTGTACCTGGAGCCCTATCTGCCAAGCCGGTTTGCGTAGCAATTTGGCAATAACCAGACGATAATGAACAATCCCAGCCAGTGTCTTGGTTACGAGTGGAGTTTGTTGGACGGCGCCCGTATGTGGCAATTATAACGCCTCATATACTGGGGCAAAATTTTGATCCCTGGGATGCACGAGAAATCCCATGTCTTATACTCTGCTGTAAAGTTGTACTACTTAATGAACAACTTTTCATTAGGTTGATGATCGAGGGAGAAGTTTTATTGCAGGCACGAAGTTCAAAAAGTTTCAGTTGGCACCTAAAGTTGCGAGTAGCAGGTCCTCGGATGGTTCCAGCATTTCTCGGGAGAGAAGGGAGGATGCGGCGCCTCTAAATTCCCTGCCGAAACATCGAGCTCCTTCGGCGATGAGACCTCCTTCTAAGAAAGTCAAACGTGTTACATTTAAGCGACATGTCTTACCGTAGCAGAGTGCACTGCTGTTACATCGTCTTCACAGGTATATTTCAGTTCTTTTTTATTTAATTTTTACCTACGGCTCTCCATTTATCACTGTTTTGCTATTTCAGGCGAAGAAAAAATTGGGGTGGTCAGAGACACTCAGGGAGTTTCCCGAGGAGGATCTGTCAGCTGCAGCAGCTGAGGCTGTTCGGCCAGAAGAGGTTCCTTCTCCTGTCTTATTTAATTATGAGACTCGGGACTTTTCAAAGCTTAAAGCTTTGTACCAAACAGTGGCTTCCGTTGTAATACCCGGGGTTGGCCCTGCATTTTTCGAAGGTATAGTTCGGGAACCTCGACTTGAGCCGGGTCATTCGGTCGAGGGTGCTGAAGGTATTGCCGCTGGTTCCCCTAGGGAGCCTCCTCTTCACGAAGATGAAGAGGAAACATTGGTTAAAGAATTAGTCATGGCGTACATTAGACCTCGGCCCTAGGAGGTGGTTGAAAGAATATCGGAGGTTCAACGGCAAAAATCGTTGACGAGCTAGCTGGCCGAGCTGTTGAAGAGCTAGTCAAGATGACCATCGAATAGTTAGTCGATGAGGTCATTATAAAAAGGCCCATGAGGCTTTTGAAGAGTTTGATATGGTCCGGAGAAACGATCGAGGAGACCGATGTAGAATAAGTTGACACGGCCAATGGTGATTCAATGATTGAGATTCCAATCGAGGTGGCTACTGAGGTAGCAGTTGATGGTGCTGCTGATGAGCCCATCGATGAAACCAATAGAAGCCCGGTTAAGGAGACCGTAGAAGAACTGGTCGAAAAGGCCGCTATTGAGCCGGTTGCTGAAGCACCCTCTAATGCGGTCACCACAGAACTGCTCGAAGAGGCTGCCATTGAGCCGACCGTTACAGACTTCATCGAGAAGACCGCCGAGGAGAAGTCGGTTGCTGAGATTGTTCAAGTGCCAGTTTACACAGCTTCAGTCGTAAAAATGATTGAATAACCGGTTAGGGAGCCAGCTGAAGAGCCAGTAATGCATCAGACGGTGTTGGCACACACTGTCTCTGTAGCACCGATAGCCTCCATTCCAGTCATGGCAATAGCTCCTCCGACTGTGATAACTAGGCACGTATTGGCTGCCATTGTTGCTCCGGGACCTTCTATTGCTACATCTTGGTGATCCCGATGGGTTTGGCTAACAATACTTACTATGCTAACGTCATTCTAGGCACCTTTAATCATGCCTTGAAGCTCGATATAGAGGGTGTCTTGAGGGATAATCAATCGCTTCGACAGGCTCGATCGGCTGTAATGGCTCAACTGGTGGCCTTACACGATTATCCAGAGTACGAGGCAAAGGCAGACGCGATAGAGGCTCTCTGAGCAGAATTAGAGGCCACCGTCATAATGCTTCAAAATCTTGAGCGTGATCTTTCGACCCTGGCTGCCGTAGAGCTAGAGAAGATGGCCCCCGAACTTTTTCAACACGAGCAAAAGAATCATGCCCTGACTGACATACTTGTCGAGGTCGAGGCTGAAATTGAAGAAATGACTGATGCCGAAGAGGTTCAGGTTTGCCGTTGCACAGCTTTGGAGAAACAGTGTGAAACCCTCCGATAGCAGAATCGGCAGTTAGCAGAGACGTTGGCCCTTGCCGAGAGTGAGTTGGACATGTCAAGGGACCAGCAGGAGGTCCTTTGCCAACGATTCGAGACCCTGGCTCGAAAGAAGGAAATTATTGGCATACGTCAAGCAGAGTTGGACCTTGTACGCCAGAACTTGTCCCAGCTCGAAGATATGGCCGCTCAACGTCAGGAGGCAGAGCGTCGAGCCAAATACTTGGTTGGGCCCCAAGTTACTCTTTTGAAGAGCTGACTGGAAGAACTCCTGCATCGGTCATCCCAATGCTGATGCCTTTGTTGTCTTTTGTATTTTGCTTTTTGAGAGACACTTTTGTAGCAAAGAAAGAAAAACTTTCCATTTTATGATGCACTCACTGTTGACTACAATACATTTTACTTTCAATATCCAACTAGAAAACCAAGACCTACCAATCATACACAACGCACTGCATCTAACACTCAACATGCTAGATATCATTATTGCGGCACCATTGGTCATATCTCTCCTGCATGTAGAGTTAAAAAGTTTGTTGATTTTGCATGGATATCAAAGCTAACATTTCAGGACCCTACAAGAAATGGGTACCAAAAGTTTTATCTGTAAATTCTTTTGTCGGTGGAACACCCTACGTATGCTAGAAACAAATGGATCCTCGACAGTAGTTGCTCACGGCATATGACCGGTGATGCTTCATTATTCGCAATATTGTCGAAGAAGAAAAAAGGATACATCTCCTTCGGTAATAATCTTAAAGGGTATATAGTAGGTATCGGCAATATTGGTAAGGCTCCATATCTTGTGATTAAAGATGTATGTCTAGTAACCGAGTTAAACATAACCTACCCAGCATAAGCAATTTAGCTGACCATGGTTATAGTATAACTTAGTCCAAGACAAATGTACTATAGTTGATAGCTCAACTAGTAGTAATATCTTTGAAGGTATTAGTAAAGACAATATATAGTTTTCTATCTCTTGGAAGAGGCTAATAAAGCAGGTAGATGCTTAATCGCCAAGAATGATGAGAGTCAACTATGGCATATAAGACTCGGTCATGCAACTATGAAAACACTTTTAAGACTATCCACAAAGAAGTTGGTACGAGACTATCGGACATCACTTTCAAGAAGGATATGGTATGTAGTGAATGTGAAAAGAACAAAGCTACCCGATCCACATTTAACTCTAAGAACACTATAAGTACCACTAGACCTCTACAATTATTGTATATGGATTTATTTGGGCCTAGTAGAATTGCTAGCCTAGGTGGTAAGTTATATGCTTTCATAATAGTAGATGATTTTTCTAGATACACATGGGTATATTTTCTTGCACGCAAAAATGATGCGTTGTCTGAATTCATCTCCTTTTGTAAGAAAGTTCAGAATGAAAAAGGATTCAAGATCACTCGTATTCGAAGTGATTATTGCGACGAATTTGAGAATACAGAGTTTGAGCAATTTTGTGACACACACGGTTATCTACATGAGTTCTCCTGTCCCAGGACTCCGCAACAAAATAGAGTTGTGGAACGTAAGAACAAGACTATATCTGCAATGGCTAGAGTTACGTTACACAAGTTTAGTCTACCTAAATACTTTTGGGCTGAAACTGTCAATATAGCTTGTTATGTTCTCAATAGGGTTCTAATTCGACCTAAATCGAAGAAGACTCCCTATGAGTTATGGTTTGATAAGACACCATCTACTAAAGATAATTTGAAATTTTTTGACAAAAGGCTGATGAAGGTATAGTTTTAGGTTATGCAGCCAAAAGCAAAGGTTACCGAGTCTTCAACAAAAGAACCATGATCAACGAAGAGTAAGTAAATATTTTTGATGAACTAAATCAACAGACAATCGACGATGATGATGAAGATATCAGTATACCAAGTACAGCACCTACAGAACCAGCTACCTTGAGAGTCTGCCAAAAAGACTAAAGTTTTTGGCTGACCATCCCAGGACTTGGTAATAGGTGAGACTACCAGGGGTGTAAGTACTCGTTCCTCTAGTAGAGATATAGTTTCCTGTGTTGCATTTATTTCACAGATAGAACCCAAAACTATTGAAGAAGCATGTAACGATAATTTTGTTAGATGATATATAAGAGAAATTAAACCAATTTGAATGGATTAAGTTTGGAAATTGTTCCCAAGCCCATTGATCATCCGATCAATGGCACTCGCTGGGTATTCCGAAATAAACTAATGAGAATGGTTTAGTTACTCGTAACAAGGCTCGACTCATAGCTCAAAGGTACAATCAAGAGGAAGGTATCGACTATGATGAGAACCTATGCCCCAGTTGTGAGATTAGAATACATTCGCATGTTGTGTGCATTTGCATGTTTTCTAATTTTAAACTTTTTCAAATGGACGTTAAAAGTGCTTTTCTTAACAGTTTTATTAAAGAAGAAGTTTATGTAGCTCAACCTCCAGGTTTTATTGATTGTAAAAACCTTGATCATGTTTTCAAGTTGAAGAAAGCCTTATACGGTTTGAAACAAGCCCTTCGTGCTTGGTTGATCGTTTAAGCTCTTTTCTATTTGAAAACAATTTACAAAAGGCAAGGTTGACACTACACTATTTATAAAATATTGTAATGGAATCTTCTTTTAATTCAGATTTACGTTGATGATTATCTTGGATCTACTGATGAATCTTTTGTCAAGAATTTTAAAGTGTATACAGAATGAGTTTGAGATGAGCTGATGGGAGAACTCAAATTCTTCCTTGGACTGCAAATCAAACAAACTAATAATGGGACGTTCAACAAGCCAAGTACACAAAAGACTTACTAAAGAAGTTTGATCTCGATACCGTCAAACCTTTTGGCACTCCGATGGCAATTTCAACTAAGCTTGATATTGTGAATAAGGAAACTGGTCGAATATGTTGTAGATCTCCCCTCCCGAAAATTTTTTAAATATTTTATTCCTTGTTAAGTTAAGGGTGATTAAATAAATATATTTATTACTTTTAGATATATTAATATTGGTCATTTAAAAATTTTATTGCCTATATGGAATTTGTGGTATTTACATATATAAATATCAGGATATATATTCTATATATCGGCATGTAAATGTATTTATAATTTATTAAGTGTATATATATACATATTTAAATGTGTACGTATAGATATAGTATAGGTATATATAAATATATACTATATATGTATTTATGTGTATATAAATATATATATGTATTTGCGTATATGTAATAGATATATATAAATAATATTTGTATTTATGTGTATATA
>JANAVB010016785.1:27500-40383 GCA_029216955.1 Iris pallida | reverse complement strand
ATAAGTTGACAAAGTTGACAAATCAACTTTGGGTCAAACTTGATCCAAATCGACTCAAACGAAGTTAGAATGACTTGAAAACTTGTGCTTGACCTAAAATTAGTAAACAGACTAGTTGATTTATAGTTGACCAGGTTTGACCAAGTTGACTAAGGGTTGACTTTGACCTAGAAGGACCTAGAATCATGTAGAATTGTATTGTAGGTATTCCTTATGATATTTAGACCTTGTTGGACTTGTGGTTGTTCAAATAGGATTACATCACTCCAGTTCAGTTGCACTTCCTTATCAACAGCTTGGGTTGCCAGGCGAGTACATTCTCTGACCGTTTCATTCTAGCTTGGACATATTTACTTGTTATAGACTAGTTAACTTGTTGATGTCACGATGTTATCATAGATTGGTACTAGAGGACGGGTAAAACTGGGTTTCAACTAGGAAATAACGAATGAATGACTTGATAAAATTTTGATTCAAAAATTTGTCGAGGATACCACTTGGGTCATTTGCCCTAGAAATAAGTTGTCCGTGTGCACGACGAGTGTAAGTTATCCCAAGTTTGAGATATAGTTATTCGATATGAAAAATAACTAAGTTGCGAGCGTGACTTAGATTGAAGAAACGCATAAGAAGAATGTGTGCTTGAATCAAGGAATATTGAATCAAGTGGTACGTTGATGAGTGTGTACTCAGTAAGTTTCGAGAATGAAAATTTTTCTGAGTTGTGCATTATGTAATAGCCTATCTCGTTCAGTTCAACAGAAGGAATTGAAATAGCAATGGCATTTGGACTAGCCATGCAATGCTTGTCGAAGTCCCTCTCGGCCAAGGTAACTCCTCGCTCAGGTAGATGTCTTCGATGAACTTACCTCAGCTTATCCTTCACACTAATAAAAGAAAGTTTTCATCACACTGAATAGGCTTCATAAGAAAAGAGATGAATCAACATAGCTAAGGAAACAATCCCATTGAGTCAAGTATGTGTGTAGAACATGAAAAAAGTGTCATAATATTGCTTAGATGTTCTCCACGATGGTTTTCAAAGTTGGCACTTGGTCTTTTGACCCCACATGTTGAGTTATACAATAATGCCATGGGATATCGACATGATGTCATAGAAGACACGGCCCCACGGTTTTGCAGCTTGTTATAGACACACAATTATACTATCTCAATGCTCGTCATATAGAATATTACTTGTAAGGTAGTATCGCACAGAACATAGTTGGTTTATTGTTAAGTAGGAAGACTATCAAATAGTCATTCCCAAGTTGGATTAAGATTGTGAGTCAATTCACTTGGCAAGAAGGCTATGCAATAGCCATTCCTGGGATGTTAGAGATGTAACATGGAAAGTCATCACGACCGTGGGTCACCGAGGCAGTCCCTAACTTGGGATTGGTATTGAGTATAGAAAGAAGATATGAGGAACAAATGTTTGAGCAGTATCATCAGTAGGCCATGCATTTACGTTGAGTCTATATATGTCATAGGTGCATGGTCATGGAAAACTTGTGCACAAGGTACACACTTCTTTAATAAATCATCTGGGCATCGGGATCATGTTAACCTAGGAGGAAGAGGGATGGCTAAGCTGGATTGTACTGCATAGGAGATTCGGGGCTTTCAATGGGGCTAGCTACCCGTACTGGATGATCGTCATCTATCCTAAGCCATGTCCAATATGGCTTGAATTGCCAGTGACCCTTCACATATATGAGTCAGTGTGCTGAGCATCAATCCGCATGCATGGTGTCGGTTGAGTCATTGGAAGTGTAAGCACATCAATAATGAGTCAAGCAATGTGTGCATGGTTTGTAACCCAAATATGAAGCCTAAGATTTGGATATAATAGAGACACATGCTTCAACACGAGATGTGGCATCGTTATTTGAGTCAAGTGACACAAGTTTATGAGTATGATTCGAGTCGATTTTATGTTAGAACGAAAAAGACCATAAGGCGAGTATGAATTGGTTACACTGTGTTGCTGTACGACCTTGATATTATCACACAAATGGGTCTACTAGCACATCCATGATGTTTGCATGACTGGGTTATGTAGCACAATCTTAAAGAATTTGAAAGTATGATTACGTTGGTTGCAACACAAATAAGCTAGGAGTCTTAGCCTGAAATTGATCCTAAGGCCAGAATAGAAAGACAATCAAAATAATAGTTATACTCACTAAATGAACGTGTTTATTTTGTATTGGTGAGCGGAGGGCTCACTCAACAGTATGGTTATTTACTGATACTCCATAGTTTTCATGTACAGGTTCAGGTATCATCACACTCGGGGCAGAGCTCGTTTGGACGCACTGAGGCATGGAGTTTCTTGGCATTTCGAGACGTGTGGATGCATTGAAGTCTTCACCTATATAGGTCGAAATGTATGGACAACATCTTCTGAAGCACCCGCAAAGTTGTAATCCTTGGGGCATGATCGATTGTAATTGAGAGAAGAGAAAGAGTTGAGTGCTTGTATCAAGAAAGAAAGTGAGCTTGAGTGACTTGTAATCTTGGCTTCACGTTGTTGTAATCTTATTTTTAATATCAATAAAGAGTATTATTTTATACATGTATTTATGTTATTCAACTTCTCTGCTTGGGGCTTATGTTGACGATCCCGTCGCAAGCTGCTATAGTCAGCTGCTATGGAACCCTCCTTGCACGAACATAACCTCGTCTCACACAACATTAAGCGTTAGCGAGGGTGAATGGTTTTGTAGAACAGGGGCGTGACAGTGACTGGCTTTGATCTTTGCCTCTTTTATCATTACACCTTAATAAGAAGAATCTCTTTTATTAATAGGAGTCATTATATATATAACCCATTATAAGTCCTTTGAATTATATATATTTTTAAGTTATATTTTAAATTATAAATTGGTTATTATATATTTTTCCACTATTATTTATGATCATAATATATACTTTTTCGCAGTTTTGATTTTTGGAGAACAATAAATGCCAATCTTTAGAAACTTTCTTCATTAGTTTCAATTTGATATATCATGTCCACTCAAGTATGTTCTCTTGTATTTTTCTTTTGCTACATAATTTTTGGGTCAATTTAGGCCGCATGGTTACTTATCGTAAAAATTGTCGTACTTTCCTACTTAATTTCGGGAATCGACATCGATCCAACCTAAATGATCCAATATATGATTTTGATTTATTTTTAACCTACTATAAACATGTGAATGGTGTCCCACTCAATAGTGTTTTTATGTGCTACTTATTTTCAAATAGCACATGATACACATTTGTAGCCATTTCGGTGTTGAATTCAATTTGAATGATGTTTGAACCACTTAGTGGAGCCTACCCTAGGTTACAAAGCCATTTATACATATATTTGATTGATTTTTATCAATTAAATAGAAACCATGTATTCAAAGATTCATTCAATATTAATTCAAAATTATTCTTTCCAAATATAGGAAATCTGCTAACCCACCTTGCCATATTAGTTGATTGGTTAAAAAATATCCACGAAATTAATTCAAACCTCATCCATACAAATGGCTGGCCACCCTTTCCCCATCCATACAAAATCGTCCCCTCTTCCATTGTTGGCTGACGACAAGAACTCCCAAGGCCAACCCCCAAACCCCTTTTCTCTTCGACTTTCGAGCACTCTACCACCACTCCCATAATTCACTCAACTTCCTCTTCTATCCTAGCATCTTTTGGGATCATCTCTTGGACTTCGGAGGATTGTACAAAATCCTGTTCTTTTCAGTCTGAATTCAGCAGCAGGTTGATGACTTTCAAATAGGTTTTAAATACATTTTCTCATCTATTTTGCTTTAAACTAAGACTAATATATATCCCTATGTATCTAATTTTATGTCCAATTTTTAACTCACACTGTTCCACTCGGTTTGACCGTGGCGTCCGTTGTACTAAAGCTGGTCCAAATTTCACTATATTTCAGTGCGATGATCTTTCCGACGACTTTTGAACCCGTTTAATCTCGAATAAATTCTTGGTAGTGTCTCTAACATCACTCTTAATCATCAACTAATGTTCTTTGAACATATTTGCAAGTCTTTCAAGCGTTTATGGCATCGTTCTCATCCTACATGTTTTTCGGACACCGTAACATCACAGTAACCTACCTATTTATTCCAAATCTTTATAGGAGTTTAATATGATTTAAATCTGATTTAATTAGATTAAAATATAATCATATTTTCTATGAAATATTTTGTTTTTTTTTGCAGAATATGTATTTTCTATAATTTTGTGTTGAATCGCTTTCCAATTGGAACCCCGATGGCATGATTTTACTTATGGATGGAATATATTGTTTTGAACTTGTTTTTCCTAACACACGCGCGCACACACACACACACACACACTCACACACACATACATATACATAATATTGAATAGATATATTGAATATATATATTTTTTCACACACACACACACACACTCACACACACATACATATACATATACATATATTATATATATATATATATATATATATTATATATATATATATATATATATATATATATTTATATATATATATATATATATTGAATATAATATATATATATATATATATATATATATATATATATTCTTTTTTTAGGAAATACCCTCCATTTATTCATTAATGCGCAAAATGCCGAGGCCTTTACAAAAAGAGCAAATGCAAGAAAAAACGCAAAATACCGAAGCCTATACAAGAAAGCTCTTACAAAAGAAAGAAGGAAGGAGGGAGAGGCGAGGCTGGAGGTCAATAGAGAACTGACTGCCAGAAGAGCTATAGTCCGGGCTTGCTTTGTCTGCTGGCTTTGAGTGTTTGTCGAAGGACTTCCCGGATGAGTTGGTCGGACCAATACTGCTGCTCCTCATATCTAAATTTATTCCTGTTCTTACAGATAACCCATATGATGGCGGCTGCGATGATAAGGTGTCCGTGTGAGGCAGAAGCCCAAATGGCCAGAAGACCATGGAAGCTCCCACTGTTCTGGTGGACTCTGCAATCGATGAGAGAGCGCAGCCCAAAGTCTTGTTGGTGATTCTCCAGAGTAGAAGATGTGGTCCACGTTTCTTGTTGTTGCTCCGAGCAGCAATGACACGCCGACGCTAGGCTGAAGTTCATGGAGTTCAGGGCGTCATTAGTAGGGAGTTTTCGGCGGAAAGGCTCTCCACACAAGGGACGAACCATTTTTTTAGGGATATAGGCCTGCCAGAAAGGACTCAAGATGGATGAAGGCGCCCCTCTACCTCGGGCAATCCTTCTTGTCGATGCTACCAAAAATGATCCACTTGGTTCAATGGTCCACCGCAGGGCGTCGGTTGCTGTGACAATCTTTTTTCTGTTGGCAGCGAATATGAGCCAAGCTGCCTCCTATCCAAGCCATTCCTGAGCGTTATCCCAGTTCCAATCGCCTGAGCTATTCTAAAGCTCTCTGATCGTACTATTGGAGGGGTATTGTCAAATGTTGGGAGAGGAGGTCTTCTACAACCCAATGCTCGAAGAAGAGGAAAGATTCGCCTCAGCCCAGTTGGAGGCGAATTATAGGCTCGGTGAGGCTGTGCCCATGAAGGATGCATCTCTTTCATGCGAAGGATCTGCAGTTGGAGTCGACGCTCGAGAGATAGGGTGTGCTTAAAATATCTGACCTTCATAGGACCGCATCCGTAAGCCTATGACTTATACGAAGCTTCCACCACAACTTCATTGAGAAGGGATTGATGATGTGCGACAGCCTGCTAAAACCCATTCCTCCCTCATCAGTGGGTTTGGCCATGGTTTCCCAACTCGTCCAATGGTGTTTGTCTTTCCGGTCGTAGTGGCCCCAAAAGAAGTTAGAAAAAAGGTTTTCGATGGAATGTAGCACCTTCTTGGGAGTAGGCGGCTAAAGTGAATATGGGGATAGAGGCGAGAACATGTTGAATCTGAATGACCTTTTCGTCCGGCGATAAGGTGGTGTTGTGCCACCCTAGAGTTTTTCCTAATTCTGCCCACCAGGACATCGAAGATTCTCGCGTTGGAACGACCGTACACCAACGGGCAGCCTAAGTAAGAGAAAAGTAGAAATGCAATGGTGAAGGAAGTCATGTTAGAGAGAGTAGAGGCATGATCTCTGTTGGTCTTGGGGTGGACGTAGATGATGCTCTTGTTGGGGTTGACGCGCTAGGCCACAATATCTGGAATATCTCTGAAGTGTGTTATGAACTACCTCAACGGAGCCAACGTCCCCATAGATAAAGATGAGGATATCATCAGCATATGCCAGATGATGAAAGTAGGGATGTTAACCATTCTATTAACCATTCTGTTAACAATTTTTTGTTATGAACTACCTCAACATAGAAATTAGGGATGTTAACCATTATGTTAAGATTTCTGCTAAGAGCTTCTGCTACTAATGAAGAAAATGGTGGAGGAGAGGGGATCTCTCTGCCTGACATCGTGACTAGATTTGAAGAATCCTCTAGCCTTTCTCCATTGATCATCATGGAGAACCACGAGTTGCTGATCCAGGGGCGGATCCAAAAATTGAAGCTAGGGTGGGCTACAATGAATTAGGGTAGGCTAGAAGTGGACTAGCCTATAGAAAAAATCAAAAATAAAAAAATTATAAGGAAAAAAGAATGAAATTTTTTTTAGGGATTGTCACGACCCGCACCCACTGTGAGGGTACAAGTACGTAACGACGCCCAGCCTACGCCGCAGTGTCGGCGGTAGAGCGCTGTCTTAGGTTACTATCTAACCAGCAACTCACGCAATTATAATGTACATATCATGATCAACTCCGAACGGAGGACAAGTAAGATATTGAACTCAATCACAGTCTATGCACGATAAGATAATCACAGAAGAATTAAACTAAGGATAGAAGAACAACTACTAAAAATGATAACAACTCTCAACTAATCTCAAGTACTACACAAGTCTCAAAACTTCTATAACAAGTTCAACATGGAAACAAATGCTAGTCTACTAAACTAAATCCCGATCACTCCTGAGAGTCAGGGCCAAAGGTAGTCATCCCGTCTCCGGGTCCATAATATGTAGGGCATGCATCCTCAGGGCAATCATCTGTAAAATTTCAACAGGTCCAGTCAGGACAGGAATGAGTACAACTCATCAAGAAATTCCAATTAAATGACAGAGAACTATAAAGCAGTTATAAACAGTTTTATTGATGAAATATAGCAGTTTTATACAGGTAATGATATAAAGAACAGTTAAGGTACAAAGAAAGGGAAAATAACTAAACAAGAAGAGAAGCATGGCAATGAAGACTGAAAAATAAAATCTAGCTGAACTAGGGTAGCATGATATGAGTCCAGACTGTAATATAGACATGTGTGACTCCAACGAAAGTCCAGTACCAGACGAATCTAATACAAGATGAGTCCAGTACGGGATAGTTCCAGTCAATGTGATCAATGATTTCAGGGTGAGTCCAGCCTATACTCTAACAGTGTGTTTTAAAATATCGGAATTGACATGTGAACGGCTGTAGGTAATACGGCACATCACACACCTGGTCGGGTGTGAGACGGCTATCATTCCAGTATAATTCCAAGGGAGTGGTTCCAGTATTTGGGTATGTTCACATACCTATTCTAATATTTCCCCGCCCAGCAAGTACAAGTGAATCCAGGAAACGACACGAGAAATAGGGATGAGTCCAGCCAAACATAATGATACCAGCAAAAGATTCCAGGGTGATTCCAGTAGGTGGTTCCAGTAGTGATTCCAGAAGGTGATGCCAGTAATAATTCCAGAAATAGAGGCCAGACTAATGGTATGTGTGTCGCATACATGAATCCAGAAATATTCATACGTGTTTGTAAGAATCACATAAAACTATCTAGAACTGAAGTACAGTAATTGACAAGTAAATGAAAGAACTATCAGAGGATGTACTCGCCTGATACTCTGAAAAGAGTAGTGAATGTCAGATGCCTGCACCAGAGTCACAATGTCCTAAACAGAGTAATATGGGTCATGATATGTAAAATACAAGAGAATTGACAGCTACAATGCAAACTACATGATTTTTAAGCCAATCTAGGTCAAAGTCAACTCTAAGTCAAACCTGGTCAACTGTCTAGGTCAAACTAGGTCAACACTCTAGTCAACTAGGTCCATCCTAGTCCAGTCAAGTCTCACTAGGCCTAACCAAGCCTAGACTAGTATATATACAAACAAGCAACATCACAAGCCACAAGGCATCACACATTATATATATTTACATACATGCTTAGATACATACATACATAGATACCTACATACTAGTTTACATAGATGCATACATGTAGGCTCACATAGGCTATTGCCTGACATACAAGGCAATATGCCAATAGAATGTATATAGGTGAACATAGGCTAATATGCACATACACATTTTCATTCACATAGTACCCATATCATCTACTCATATAGCACATAATATATATATATATATATATATATATATATATATTAACATCATGTATATATATACATGTATATAGCATATAGTGTTAGGGGTTTGTGGCATATAGGGGTGATGTGTGTCTTGTGTGGGTGAAAGGACATGTGACAGGGAAAACCATATGTGTGTGAGTATCTAAAGGGAATTCAGTTTTTAGTAGAGTGGTGTAAGTGCCAAGGCATGAGTGTGTGACAAGGTGTGTGTGGTGGGCAAAAAGGGTAATAGGGAAAGGGTGATAGCTTAACAGGGAGTTGTATAGGCATATGTGTGTGTTGTGTGTGTATGTTGACAGGAGTAAATAGGAGTGTGTGTGTGTGTGTAGCACAGTGTAAAACAGTAAGGTGTGTGGAGTTCAGGGAAAATCAGGGAATATGGAGTTAATGTGTCATTGCATGAACAATGAGATGGCCAAAGGCATTTCAAATTGAACAAACCAATTCTCAGTTTTCAGTGAAAAGGGTCCCTCTCTAATCTCAGTTTTCATATATTAATCAAACTCAGGATCTCAGGAATCATATTAAAACCCTTTAACACAATTTCACTAATACTTAAAACAACCAACAACATATATAGGAATAAACATGGAAATTTAGAATCAATTCAGTTTTTGTCTCTCAGGTTTTAACATTCAAAACTCAGTTTTCAACACATTAAACCAAGTCACCAACCTATTCCTTAAACTCAGGATTTCCTGAGAACAAATGACAGTTAACATAGAAGTGAAGTTATGAGGATGCCTCAGGTTCTTCTTCATATCAGTGAACTACATTGAACATAAAAGAACAAGGAATAACTGGGAATAGCATCCCTTCACTGTTCTCAGGAAACCTGAGAACAAGTGATAGTGTCACAGGGACATTTCTCAGGTTATTGACAGTTAACAATAACTTAGGGAGTTCAATATAAAAAATCAGTTTACCCATTCCCAAACCAAAACGAAATCCATTTCGAAGCCAAAAACTTACACAAATCAATAACCAAGGTTCGGTAATGTAATAAACACGGATAGGTGAATCTAACATTGCAATCTAACAGTAGAAATCAGTCTACACAGGTATTTAAATTCAGAATTTACAACTGGAACTTATGTATCAGTTGAGTTCAGTCCTCTCCATACTCGAAATCACATTCCATAATCAAACCATACTCAATTTCACATGCAACCACCTTAGCATTAGCTAATACACATGTATAAATCAAATATGGCAAGTTAACATCAAATATCAGTAAAAAAAATGGAAATCAATTTCCAGACATTTGAAAACCAGTGAGTATATTTCAGCCAAAGCATTGCATATCATTCCACCTTCGAAAAATCCCATTATCAAGTGCAAAACCAAAACTAATAAGAAAAACCAACCTAGCAAGTCCTATTAAACATGTGGGAATCAATCCATGCATTTAAAACAGCATTTTAATCAGATTAGAAAGGAAATCAAATTCAGGATTTTGAATTTAAACACATGGTATCAGTGATTTGGGAAGGACCAATTCGATCCATAAAAACTCGTTAAAATACAAAATAAACAGTTGGTAAAACATCATACACATGTGTACGTGTCCCAGGAGTATTCGTGTCCAACCAAGTGGACACAACGTGTCCAAAAACAAAATTTCGAACAGACTCAGAAAACAGGAAATCTACTCCTCGTGCAGCCATGTCAAGCCCTCATGGGCTCGACACAGTGCTCGAGTCACCACGTGCTCTTGCACTCGTATCGAGGGAACATAGGGCTAGGGACTGAACACCCGGCCCCATGTCCAAGTGTCGCTGTGTCGAAGTTAAGCGTGCGTATCAGTGGGCAATTTCCACGCGTGCATAGCGCGCCCCGCGCGGCCAGTACGGCCAGTGCGAGGAGGAGAACTCCTCGCACACTGCATCATATGGCCCCAAATTTTGGGAGGATGGTGGCAGACATTGCCCCATCATGCTCACCAAAATTGGCGTGTCCAAGTGTCCTGTGTCGGGAGTTATTGACCCCGAGTAGCATGACACCGTGTACGTGCATGCATAGCGTGTCCAACTCGAGAATCCGACACAACAAGACACCAAAATACCTAATACTCTTCACGAAAATTAATGTACATACCAAGATCTATCAATCCATATAATTACATTTTCAAAAATTGAAAATAAATTCCTAAGGGCATTCTATCAAACACCTAGCCTATCAAATGGATACGTGTCCGATACGGACACGAAACCGACACGAATTGTGCCCAAATTCCAGGGACAGCTAGGGGGCTCCTAGATCTAGCCCTAAATGCAAAGAAAACAGCAATTTAAATCAATTTGAGGAGTTTTACCTAAAGGTGCAATTTGTATAGAAAAGCTCCAAATGGGGGGTGTTCCTCTTGATGGCCAAATGCTCCAAATGAGCCCAAAGCTGAGATTAACCTCCAGAATTATAAAATATACAGAAATTAGTACCTAATACAAGAGACTAGGATGAAAAGGAGATCAAATGAGTAAATGGGAATTTTTGGAAGGGGGAAGAATACCTCTCTTTTTTCCAAGTATTGGAATGATAAAAAGAGGCAACCCTAATGAATAAGTGTTTAAATAGGGTGGGGATCCCTATGTGGCTGGTCATTTAGGGTTTAGTTAGGGTTAGGGCTTCTAGTTATGGGCCATGGGCCAAGTCCTAAGTCATTAATCATGACTTATGAAGTCATAAGCCATATTGGCCAAATCAACTCCAAATCTCTCCAAACAAGTTCCAATAACTTAAACTTCACTAAATTTGGTCAAACCAAGTTTACTTAACCTAACCAAGGGGTCTTAACCTGGGTTAGTCACTAGGTTAGTCTTCTAGTCAACACTAGTCAAAGTCAACTATAGGCCCAAAATAATTTCTAATAAAAATCATTAAAAATCACTAAAAATCATAATATGAAATAAACATCCTTAAATAATAATTATAAATATAAAATTTCAAAAATACCCTCAATCTGGAAAACTGGGTGTTACAGGGATGGGCTCCAGCCTATCCCACCTCCCCTTTGGATCCACCCCTGTGCTGATCGATCTCCACACGATATTGGTACAGGTTTCTGAAAACTCGAAGGCCCTGAAAACCCCGATCATGAATTGCCAGTCTAATCGATCATATGCCTTCACCATGTCGAGTTTGATCGCAATGATCCCACATCATGCATGTGACCATTTCTTGAGCCATAAGAATGTTGTCGATGATGTTTCGGCCGCGAACAAAGCCGCTCTATTCTTCGAAGATAATCTTGGGCGGGAACTCGGTCATATGGTTGGTGATGATCTTGGAGATGATCTTGTTTGTAAAGGTGCATAGGCTTATGGGGAGGAAGTCTTTGAATGTAATCGGGTTTTACTGTTTAGGGATGAGAATCAGATTAGCACAGAAAATAGATCTGGAGTACCTAGCACCTTGGAAAAAAGTGATGGCCGCTTCATGAATGTCCACTTTAATAATATCCAAACAACATGAAGAATGCCGTTGAAGCCGTCGGGTCCCAGAGCATTGTGTTCGTCAAGGGCCCATAGGGCATCTTTGACCTCTTGTTTTGATGGGATGAGCTCAAGGCGCTCGTTGTCTTCCGCTTCAAACAGGTGGGGAATCACTGCCAATAATTCTTCGTTCCTAAGCACGATTTCTTTAGTGAACATCCTGGAGTAAAAGTCGGCAATATTTGATTGGATGACATGTTGATCTTTGAGAATGTTCCCGTTGTCATCTGCAATCTGATGGATGTTGATCTGTTCTCTACGACCTTTTGCACAGGCGTGGAAGTAGCCAGTGTTCTTGTCTCCCTCATTATCCCAAGCTAGTCTAGCTTTCTATTTTCAGAATTCAGTCTCCACCTTCAGTCTGAATTTCAACATAGCTCTAGTCAAGTTCAAAAAGGTCCTGGTTGCGGAAGATCTGTCAAGGACGAATAGCGCCTCAATGCGGGTAACATCATCCTCCGCAGAGCGGACAGCTTGTGAGATGTCCCCGAACACCTCTTTGCTCCAAGCGGTGATAGCTTTCCTGGTCGCCTTGAGCTTGTTGGCGACCCGGGCCATGGGGTCTATAGTGTCAGTACGGTTCCAAGCTGTAGTGTCGGTGTTCTTGAACTGCAGGTGGTAGCTCCAGAAGTCTAGGAAGCGAAAGGTTTTCTTGATTTGGTTGGTTTTGCTGCTTATCTCTATGAGGAGGGGCGAGTGGTGCGATTCGGTCACGTTGAGGTGGGAGAGATTGAAGATGATTTTCTAGTCTGACCATTTCGAGTTGATAAGGGCACAGTCCAACGAGAGTACTGCCTACGATCGTCCTCTTGCGTGTTGCACCAAGTGAAAGCGCTATCTTTGAACTGTAGGGGGGACAAGTGGGCATTAAAGATGAAGTTTGTGAAGTCATGGATGGCCGAAGGGGGTGGAGGGTCGACCTTCTAATTTTTTTCTT
>JANAVB010016785.1:0-22500 GCA_029216955.1 Iris pallida | reverse complement strand
TTTGTCTTATCTCCTTTATGCATCCAGCTTGATTCCATACACCTCTCATAAGATTATTGTCACGCCCCGGTTCCCAAGATGACTCGAGGCATGTGATACTTCTCCCCAGGCTACACAACTGTACAATGAATACCGTATTGTTCCCTGCGATTGTCGCCCATAAGGTCGCGGATAGGCATAGATATAAGGCATAATCACAGAAGATTCCACAATTAACATGACATTCATTTATCCAAAAATATTACATACTTGGTCTAGATTCATCAAAACATATATTATACATATTTGATTCATTGTCTTCAAACACATAATTTACATAACTGAAGATGTTCTCAAAATGAAGCTATATTCCATCAGTTCCACATCATTCATAGAGTTCGTTTTCGGTGTACGCCTGATCCACATCTTGATCTTCATTAATCCCTAGTGAACAAAATGTAGGACTGATAGTAGGAACGAGTTGTAAAGCACAATAATCTAGAGGGGGTGAATAGAGTAGGCAGCAAAAATTAACTATTTAAAAAAGTTAGTTACAAGATCACAGATATGTAAATGAAAAGTAGAGAGTTGAGAGCAAACGCAAACACAAGGATGTATACTGGTTTCCATCTGTTGCGGACTAGTCCAGTCGGAAGAACTCTAGCTTCCAGTTTAATCCACTATGGAAAATCACCACAAGTTTTCATCCGAAGATCTTGCAACTTCTACAACGCGAGCTTTGATCCGAAGTACTCGACCAACTTCAATTGTGAAGTGTATAACTTCAATCAAGCCTCTGATTACAACCACTCTGAAACTTCTAGACCGTACCGTACTGGCAAATCGACTAGAGAATTGTAACTGGCTTGGGATTTGAAAATGAATAGCTCAGAATACTTTGGAAGAAGTAGTAGGCTTATAGAGAAGAGATATGAAAGTGAATGAGTGTGTTGAAATGATCGAAATCCTTCTCTATTTATAGTTTTTTTCAAAGGCAGAATTCTGACAGAATTCGGGCAGAATTCGGGCAGAACTCTATGAGGAAATCTCAGTGGGATCCGTAACTGCAGGAAGACCAAGTTCAAAAAGCAACGTTCACTAACCGAACTCTGGCCGAACTCTGGCCGAATTCTCCTGGAGTTCTGTTGGAGTTCTGTCAGGGTTTTTGCAAATTGGTTTTGGGCTTTTTGAAAAGTCAAACAGTTAGGAAGTAGTTTGGGCTTTTGTATGTGGGCGTGTTTTCAAAAATGAAAGGGTATTTTGAAAACGTTTCTTGGGTAGCCTATTTGCCAGTACGATGCAGTGTACATCGTATTCCTAGACTCAATAAATATGGAAAATACATTGATGAAATAGGAAAACCAAGAGCCCTAAGATGACGCCTTTCTTCAAATATTTGAGCAGACTTGAAGACGCCTTTTTCCTTGACGGCGGTCGTCCAAAGATAAACAGATCTGGAAATCTGAATACCTTTCGGGGGCTTCGCCCCCGAACCCCTGACGGGGGGTGCTGCCCATTCGACCCCTGTCTGCTGACCGGGCAGCGGAACCTCCGATGCGAGGCCCCGGATAGGTCGTTAGGCGGTTCAGAGAAATCTTCTTGTATGACGCCGTCTTTGGCCCATCAATAATTCTCTATTGCATATGTCCTGGTTTGACAAAGCTTGATCATGCTTACTGCATGTCTAAGAACATGTTAGACAAACATAACAATATGATACAAGCATAGCAATATGATATAGAACATTTAGGACAATGCTAACATTAGGACAATGCTAAGTTTAAGTAGCAACATGATAGTGATTACATGAATATTAGTGACGTCGATATGTTAAACTTAATTGATTAGCCATATTCAAAAACAGGATATAATCATTGGGCTAACACAAAACTAGGTCGTCAATACGACGAGCAAGCCCTCAGTTAAAGGAGAAAGTTATGAATGTGGAATGATAAGACAAGTAAAAACAAAAAAATATAGTAACTTGAGAAATTAAACTCATACCTTGTGATATCAGTCAGGAAGTAAGTACTTCTCAAAATAATGTCACAAAGGACCCAACAAGATCTTTCTAGACCTAAATACAATTTAGAGAAACTTTCTGGATCACACACACACCCCTAACATCTTAACAATAACCCCATTTTCCCGGGATCAGGCTCGTACAAAACGGGTTGGTGCTTAGATTCTCCAGCTGTCTGTACTATCACATATTGATGTGATTACAAGCAAGATAACATCCTCAGTGGTTTCTGAATCATCTGGGTCCAATCATCACACCATGTGCTATAACAAGAAGTTCATATGACTTGGACTTTTCCAATAATATCGAACCCATTCATTAGAGAGCTGATATGAACCCAGGGCCTGGATATCTAATGAATTAACAAGTATTCTGAGCTGAAACTTAGGGTAATGTGCAAATGGATAGCTGAGCTGAAACTCAGGGCATGGATGTCCAATTGCGATCAAGAAAGTGAGCTAAGCCTCGCCTCGGATATTCGTGCGGCCGCACAAACACCGTATCCGGGACTGATCAGTACGAAAAATGAAAATCATATTGCAAAGAAGTTAGCCGGGTGTGATCCAATAGTTTCTCTCTCATCCCAATGCAACCTATTATAAACATTCAGATTCCATAGAAACTAACCCTTAAAGGGAGTCTTAAAAGTCAAGTCGCATTCAAGTAATAGTTTCATCCTTTTCGAAACTACGAGAGTCCAAGAAAGTATTTAGAACAAAGTAAAATTCTAAAGTATCAATTTGGACAATGATTTCCAAGAATACCTCCGATGTTATAGATCGAAGATGGATGGTTCCATGATCTAGGACTTATGTCAAGAGTTTCTAAGGAGTCCAAATTCTCGGAAAGAGACTAACTCTAGAAATATGGTGGAGCAAGTAAACACAAAAGATAGAAATATGGGCACGCCGACCCCTTCGGTGGAGCAACCCTCAACACCAGCAACACAATATATATATATATATATATATCCGGGTACACCGACCCCTTCGGTGGAGCAACTCTCAAGACCGGTCACACAATACAATAAAGTTATACAAAATAATAAAGCTTTCTTACCTTAGTAAGCAAGCAAGTGTGTTTTTAATTCTTGGTTTTGCAAGTACTTTTTCTAACGCTATTCAAGTCAAAAATAATATGGTTATTAGTAACATAACGATGCTAAGATATTATTATTTGCTATAACCACATTAGCTTATTTTGGAGATACAATAGAAGGTTTGATATCGAAAACTATAAATATAGGGTTATGCTAACATGTAGGTGCCCATAACCATCAATTTTAACTTGTAAATCATGCTAACACATGATCATTGAGTAAAATATAATTTTGGACAGATTTAAGATAGCAAGTTAATTTGCTAATAACCTTCCTACTTAGCTAAAATTATCACAAGTCGACACAATTCATGAAAAATATAACAATCCATATATGTTGATTCTCATTGAAGTAAAAAAAGTTAATGTTCTAAGTTGTAACAAGATTTATAGGTTGAGTTTTATCTACATAAATATGTCAAAGTGTTAATATACTTATGTATGTCAAGATGTATATATGTGTATAATGTATATGTATAGTGTCAAGAGTATCTATGTGTATACACATATACAAGTACGTAGGTCTCATGCTTAAAGATTAATCCACGGATAATATTTATATATATACATACACACATAACAACAACAAGATCTGAAATGCAAAAGTCTATACATGTATATCTGCCAATTCTTAGGCTCATAAGCACATTATATATCTTATGGTTGGATTTTGTCAATAGTTACAAAAGTTTTAGAATTGAAATGATCCTTATTATTTCAAGAAAATTAAGAAAAACCTAATTTAAACAAATTCTCAAATAGAGAAGGAGGGATGAGGACTTGCCTTGGGTTTGGATATTCTCCCTAGAGATAAAATTTTGACGGCGGCATCGCCGGCGCGGCCCACAATAGCAGTCGCAGCGACAGTGCGGCATCAGCATCTGCAGTACAGCAGCAGCAGTGCTAGCAGCAGTGGCATCTTAAGCGGATGGTTGCTGTTAGGAAGGAGGAGGTAGGGAAGAAGGAAAGGAGAAGAAGAATAATAATAAGAGGAAGAAAAAGATGGAGAGAAAAGTTCACCTGGTGGAAGGAGAGGAGAAGAATGGTTCTCTCTCTCCATTCTCCTTCATTTTTTTTTAAAAAACAAAAAAAGAAATTACAAAATTGTCCTTAAGGCCTTGTCATGAGAAGAGGATGCCACATGGCACCTCTCCATGCATGAGTGCCACCTAGTTACAAAATGCAAAATGCAAAATGCAAATTTGAATTTGCATGAGGGCTAAAGAAAAGGAATTTGATGTATTTGTTTAATATTTATTTATTTTTTTCAAAAATAATATAGGAAAATTCTTTGAAAGACTGAAAAGAATAAAGTACATATAAAAATAAAAAATAAAAAATTAAGGTTATGACACTCTACCCACCTTAATTAAATTTCGTCCTCAGAATTTAAGGAAAAGAGAATGAAAAGAAATGAAAGGTGCTAAGGTACCTTAATCATCAAATAGGTCGGGGTAAAGTTGCCACATCTCATCTTTCCTTTCCTAAGTCGATTCTCCCGGTGAGCCCTTGTTCCAAGATACTCGAACCAAAGAGATAGTCTTGTTCTTAAGAATCTTCTGTCTTCGATCCAGGATCTCTTCTAGCTTCTGCTCAATGCGAAGAGTTAGACCAACTGTGATTTCCAAATGATCCAGTATATGACTGGGATCTGGGACATACTTTCGTAGTTGAGATACATGAAAAACATCATAGACTCCTTATAGAGATGGTGGCAAGGCCAATCGATAAGACACGTCGCCGACTCGACCCAGGACGTCGAATGGGCCTATATACCTTGGGCTCAACTTTCCTCTTATTCCAAACCTGATATTTCCTTTAGTAGGTGAGATCTTCAAAAATACATGATCACCAGGTTTGAAGTTCAAGATCGTTCGATACTTATCTGCCCACATCTTGTGCCTGTCTTACACAGCTTGAAGATGACTTCGGATTACCTTAACCATGTTTAGAGTCTGCGTAACCAACTCTGGCCCTAGGAGTTACCATTTTTCGATGTCACCCTAATATATTGGTGACCTGCACTTTCTCCCATATAATGCTTCAAATGGTGCCATCTTGATGCTGGCCTGATAACTGTTATTATATAAAAATTCTATCAAATGAAGATGATCATCCCATGATCCCTTAAAATATAGAGAGCACGCTCTCAACATATCTTCCAAAATTTGTATCATCCTTTCTGACTGTCCATCAGTCTGTGGGTAATATGCTGAACTAAACTTCAGGCGACTGCCAAGACTGTCTTGCAAGCTTTTCCAAAACTTGGAGGTAAACTAAGTATCCCTGTGTGAGACAATACTTACCGGTACCCCATAGTGACTAACAACTTCTTTCATATACATCTTCGCTAGATGCTTCATAGATTGTCCGACTCGAAATGATAGAAATCTCGCAGACTTTGTGAGTCTATCCACTATCACCCATATAGCATTGTTACCTCTTTGTGTCCTTGAAAGTCCTGATACAAAATCAATTGTAATATGCTCCCACTTCCATTCAGGTACTGGTAGTGGTTGCGGAAGTCCAGCAGTCCGTTGGTGCTCGACCTTTACTTGTTCGCACACTAAGCATTTCGAGACAAATTTAGCCATCTTCCGCTTCATTCCATGCCACCAAAAGTTTTATCTCAGATCTTTTTTGTACTCCCAGGATGAATAAAGTATTGTGAATTATGTGCTTCAGACATTATCTCAGTCCGAATTTCTCCAAATGGTGCACACAAACGACTCCTGAACCTCACGGATCCATCAGAATGCTTCATCAATCCCGTTTATACACCAGCTTAAGTTTGATTCCATAGGTTTTGTAACTTTAAATCCTTCTTCTGTGCCTCCTTAATTGTCTCTACTAGAGATGATTGTACTTATAAACTTCCTCAGACTCCATCTACCACTGGGTATATCACTTCAATCTCCATCTTCCTGAGATCTTCTAGTCTCCTTGGGCGTGTTCAAAAAGAAAGCTTCCGGCCTCCTACTCAGAGCATCTGCTACTCTGTTCGCCTTGCTTGTATGATACTCCAGTTCCATATCAAAATCTTTAAGCAACTCCAACCATCTGCATTGTCTCATATTTAGCTCTTTTTGGGGGAACATGTATTTCAAGCTTTTATGATCTGTGTAAATTTTAATCTGTTCACCATATAAGTAATGTCTCCATAATTCTAGTGCAAATACAACAGCTGCTAATTCCAGATCATGTGTCGGATAATTTCTTTCATTAACCTTCAACTGTCGAGAAGCATAAGCAATAACTCTTCCATGCTGCATCAGCACACAGCCCAAACATTTGCCAAAAGCATCACTATAGATCTCGTAACCTCCTGACCCTGATGGTAATGCTAGTACTGCTGCTGTGACAAGTCTTTCCTTAAATTTCTCAAATGTCGCTTGACATTTATCAGTCTAAACGAATTTCTCATTCTTTCGAGTCAACCGATTAAGAAGCTCAACAATTCTGGAAAAGTTCTCCAAAAATCTTCTATGATATCTAGCTAAGCCAACAAAACTTCGAATCTCAGCTACATTCTTGGGAGTAGGCCATGATTTGACTACTTCTATTTTCTTAGGATCTACTATTATTCCTTCTCCACTTACTATGTGTCCCAAGAAAGAAATTTATTTTAACCAAAATTCACTTTTACTCAACTTCCCATACAACTTTTCCTGCCGCAGAGTTTCAAGTACTATCGTCAAATGTTCTTCATGCTTCTCCTCGTTCTTCGAGTAGATCAATATGTCCTCAATGAACACGATCACAAATTTATCCAAATATTGGTAGAATATTCTATTCATCAGATCCATAAATATGGCTGGAGCATTAGGCATGACTTGAAATTCATAATGTCCATATTTGGTTCTAAAAGCAGTCTTTGGTATATCTTCTTTCTTAATCTTCACTTGATGATATCCTGATCTAAGATCTATCTTAGAGAATTCAGTCGCTCCTCCAAGTTGGTCGAATAATTCATCGATCCTAGGGAGTAGATATTTATTCCTATTTGTCACTTCATTCAGTGCTCTATAATCTATCACCAATCTCAGGCTTCCATCCTTTTTCTTTACAAAGAGCACAGGTGCTCCCCATGGAGAAATACTAGGTCTGATAAACTCTTTAGCCAGCAGTTCCATGATTTATTTATTTAATTCTACTAATTCTTCCGTATTCATTGGATATATCTTCTTAGCAATAGGGGTAGCTCCTTAAATTAGATCAATACTGAATTCTATGGCCATATCCGGTGGTAATCCGAGTAATTTATCAGGAAATACATCTTTAAATTCATCTACAACTCTAGGCCATTCCTCTATTACTTGGTCCTGAAGAGTCCTTAATTCAAACGTCTCTTACTCCTTTTTATCAAACTCCTTCTGAGCTCTAACAAGTTTATGCAACTTCCTACTGGATAAGGAAAACTGAACTTCTCCTTGTCTACAATCAATGATTGTCGCTGTTGATAATAAACAATCCATCCCAAATACTACATCATAATTGTCCAAGGAAAAGACTAATAGTCTAGTTCAGAAGCTTGCTCCTCCTATTTTGATTGGACAGTTTCTATAAATTCGGCTTACTTCTACCACGCCATTACCCATAAGAATTTTCAACTTTCTAACTAGAGGTTGAGTCTCTATATTATACTCAGATATGAATGATGCAGATATAAAAGAATGAGTAGCTCCAGAATCAAACAGTACCGATGCAGGTCTAGATGAAGCGAGTATAATACCTGTCACCATGTCCCCTGCAATTTCTGCTTTATTGCTATCCATCATAAAGGCTTGATCGTGGTTCTTTTTCTTCTCGTTATTGTTCTGACCAGCCTTCTGAGCCTGATGAAATTGATGCGCTTGAGGTGCCAATGCTGGTCTCTGTTGATATCCTGTCGGAGTATGACCTTGCGCTGAAGGCATATTAATCATGGGCTCATTATTCTAGAAGAAAGGCCTTTGCTGAAATCTCTGGTTTACAGCTCTTGGTCCATGTGCATTATTCTGCACTACAGATCTTTTATTATTTTGGGGACATTGGTTCAACCGATGGTTGGAAGATCCACACTTCAGACACTTTTCCTGAAGTCCTTTGCAGTTATTCTTCGTATGCCCTGACTTCCCGCAGTAAGAACAACTTAGCATGACTCTATTCTATTCAGGTTGAGCACGTATCTGTTGCCATTGTCCCGAGGTCCTTCCCTGGGGTGAGCCGGTCTCCAGACTCCATTTTTATCCTCCAGCCTTCGAGTTGTTCTAATCATTTTGCATTCTCTCTTGATCTCTTACAGCTTCAACCACCTCAGCATAAGTTTGACATCAGTAGGGGTAACCTTCATATTCAATTTATCATCCAGTCCTTCGTTGAACCGAACTACCTTCGCCTTCTCTATAGTTACCATGCTCGAAACGTACCGGCTGAGTCTTGTAAATTCTGTCGAGTACTCATCGACAGAAGTTTTATTTTCCTTCAGATGTAGGAATCTTCTTTCCAGTTCCAACTGGCACTAGATGGAAAGAACCTCTTTTCAAATTCTTCCTTAAATTCTTTCCATGATACAATTTCATCAAATTCTTTGGGGTGTAAGAAGCTCTACCAGATATCGGCTGCATCCATCAGTTGAGTCCTTACTAGTGACATTATATCGTCTGGCGCAAGCTTAGTGCCCTTCAGTAATCCTTCTGTGTTTTTAGTCCACTGTGTCGCTTTTATAGGAGTTTCAGTCCCTTGAACTCTGGGGGCTTAATCGTCCTGAAATCCGAAATAGTCCCAGCCTTAGGAGTAGCTGCGACATCCAACCTTTCCAGTAATTTTGCAGACATGGCTTGGGATAGTTGGATCTGTTGGGTGTTAGCTTCCAAGACTCTTTGAAAACTCTCAAAGGCATCAGTCGGTTGTGTCTCAGAAGTCTCCGTTTGTGATGCATTAGGGTTTGATGGAGAAGGCATTTCCTAAATATTAGTGATTGGAAAATCTTAATATAAAATTTGGAAGAGGATCTTGAAGTAACTTAATCACTAAAGAGATGAAAAAAACAATTGCAGTTTTAGATAGTCAGAACCAAAAGAAGCATATTTCATTCATTTCACAAAACATGGTTACAATATGCTTCAAGAGCAAGTCCTTACAACTTCTATACTCTAAACCTTTATACAAAACTATTTATAAAATTATCCTTAAGGCCTTGACATGAGAAGAGGATGCCACATGGCACCTCTCCATGCATGAGTGCCACCTAGTTACAAATTACAAAATGCAAATTTGAATTTGCATGAGGGCTAAAGAAAAGGAATTTAATTTATTTATTTATTTATTTATTTGGAAAATAATATAGGAAAATTTTTTGAAAGCTAAAAATAATTAAAATACTTATAAAAATAAAAAATAAAAAAATAAGGTTATGACATTTTTTATTTTGCAGCAAGAGGTAGTTGTACAATGGACGCACGACTTTTATGGCAAACTAGCCTATTGATACTACTCCTAGCGATAGTAGGACTCCAGTGATGCCAGGGAACCTGACTCCTGGAGGGATTCCAGCCAATACGATGACTCTAGCAGGATTCACACTACCATTGACTATGGCTCAGCACAAAGACAAGACTTCGTAGACCCAAAAGGACTCTAGTGATGATCGGTTGTCTCTATCATATCAATTTCTACCTCGGATGCCCCATGGAGCGTATCCGCAGCAGCCTTAGACCGATGCCTCAGATGCCCCAGCCTGATGGCCATGTCCAGATGTTCCAATATTTTCAGACCATGATGCAACAACAGATGCAGCAGACCAAGGCTATGAGGCAGGGCTTGATGATAGTTATGGAGAGGCTAGCAGCACCAGGGCCTGCACTGGCACCGGCACCCGCTCCGATAGTAGGCACTATTTATGGCTATCGGCAGATGAACCCAAAGACATTTGAAGGCAAGGAGACACTGGAAGAGATCACCGAATAGATGATCGACACTTAGAAGCTGCTCGATGATTCACAGTTGTTGGCAGACTTATGGATGATAGTCGTTCGGACCCAGCTTGAAAGAAATGCACATCAATGTTGGGAGTCGATCGAGCGAGATACCAGTAGAGGTTACACATGGGAGCAATTCTTGGAGTATTTCAAGGCGAAGTACTTTCCCACTACAGTTCGAGACGCTCTCTACGATCAGTTCCTCCATCTCAAGCATGGAAACATAACCGTGGACAAGTATGATGCCGAGTTCAGTCGCCTTAGTCGCTTCGGTACCATCTTGATACCGAACGATGTGGATAAAGTACAAAATTTTTACCATGGTTTGACGAAGGAGCTTTAGAGATACACTACTGCACAATCTATTTCGTACGCTGAGGTGGTATTAGAAGCCCGTCTCCAGAAGGCTATCAACAAGGACCCGGTACTCCCGATGTGCCCTACTACTTCAGTTTTTCAAGCCAAAGGACAGTCAGGGGACCTATCTGACATCTAGGAGGACTTTACAAGTAGAGAGCTATACCATATCCAGCAAAGGACCTCCCGACTTGTCATCATTATGGCAAGAAGGGACACTGTAATGCCCCAGTCCCAAAATACTTAGGACTAGGTACGTATCCATGCCAGCTGCATACATACAAAGTATACTCCAATATATGGAAACCTCGTATGAATACATCAGCTGTAAAATGCAGTAAACCAAGAGTAATCTAATCTCATCCACAAATGACGAATAAAAGATATCATATAATCAACTGTAATAAGTCTTTGTACAATACGTTGGGCGGAGACAAATCCACTACCAACAAGTAAGAAAAATATAAATGGAAATGAACTGGCGGGAGTAGCAAGGGAAGACCCAAGACATGTCATCTCCGAATGAATAGAGAAGATCGCGACCTCGGCTAGAACACCTGCAATATCACAGAAGTACACACCTAGAGAGATAACCAGGTCCTCAGAGGGACGTAACAAGATACATAAAGAACATTCCATAATAAACTGAATATATAATATGCCATAAACCGAAATAAGTGACAAGACGATAATAAGATAATCTAACTGTACTACAGTGTTGATGCAGTTAAGAACAAACCTCCAACGCATGGGCACTCTGGCTTAGTAACAGTAATCTCAGGTATGGCCCATCAGGATACCAGGGACCTCAAAGCATAACATTCATTGAATGTTAGAGGCCAGCAGTAAATCAGTATCAGGATCCAGGACCGTATCTCCCACGGAGATAACCGGCAATAGGGAAGTGCATACTTGGCCTAGACGTTAAGGAACTGTTCTTCCCACCCAATGCCTAATAGAGTCACATCTATGTCTTACATACCTCTACTAACTGCTAAGTCTCCTTACATGCCTCTATTAGCAGTTAGCCCTATCGCATGCGCATGGGGGATCAGCCCACATACAAGAACCTCTACATGCTATTCATCTCATACATCCTCGTGGTACAACTGTGTCAAGGTATATGTGATACACCATAGACGGTAGTCTCTTAACTCTAAGTCCATATGCAATCAAAGGATAATAACAAAGTATATCTAATATCACTGAACAGACAGTAAATCAAGAACAATAAAAATTAGAAATAAATGGACAGTGATATGTAATAATATGCAACTGAATATAAACAGTATAATGGTAAGGTATCTTGCCTGAGTTTATGTGCAAAAGAGAATAATCCAGCAGCTCGAACAAACAAATAAATGAAGCAAGAAAAGCCAAATCCTGCAGATGACTTCGGATGCTGCAACAAACATCACGAACGAGTTTGAAATAAAAGATATACCTAAGAAATGCCTGTCCAAAAGTTAAATTCTGGAACATGGACAAAATCGTAATTTCGGGTCAAAACGATGTCCGCCGTTGGACCCACTTTGCATCAAAATACGTTCCAATGTCTACGATCTCTAAATTCGTCAAACTACATGTTTACAGATTTATTTTGATGAGGCGAACCCAACGGTATGTCCAATTTTGGATTCCGGTGGGCTGTGCACAAAATCGTCTATTGAGTGGGATTGTGGGCCCGCCAAAATAGCGTCCCGATCAACGATCTCAGAATCGGACCAAACCTGGCTCACAGGACCAGAAAAATATTTTGAGTCCAATGGCGCAACTTTCATCGCGATATGATGCGCGTGCACAAAGTTGTGACTTAATTTGCAAAGGATCGATACGGGATATCTCGACGGATACGCACTGATTGCGTCGCACACATGCAACGAAATCGAGTTCCGTCAGTGCCCACGCGTCAACAACATCCATACGTGCCTTTCGATGCGTATAGTGCGTAACCACGTCGCCCGGTTTGTCGGGACGCACGCCGTATCGGGTGTTTTTTCCACTTTTGAAAACAGAATTTACAATTTTTCGTGAAACTTTAACAACGTGTAACTTTTTACACACTAGATAAAAAGTGAGTCCAGAAGGTGCATTACAATCTCGGTTATGTTATCTTTGATTGCCTTTAATTAGTTTTTATGAAAGTTTAATGGACAGCAAGAAAAATGGCCGACAAGTTGGTGTTTCAAAACAGTTTTTAATATTCAGAAAAGTGGGTTTTTCTACAACTTTGTCTCAATTTTTCGAGCAAGTTGGATGGCCATGTCGAAATCCACCTGGAGGATCTCGAAGAGGGTTATGTGGGCTTTCTACACGAATTTACGGATCTAAAAACGGACTAGAATCGAGAGAAAAATCAAACGGGAAAGTTGGGTACCTTAAAGTGGGAATCTGTTGTTGTTGTTGTTGTTGTTGTCGTCGTCGTTTCCGTCGCCGCTGTCGCGGGGTATTGCGGTGCTCGCGGGGAGGAGGAGTTGCCGACGGTGGAGGAGAGAGGAGGAGGAAAGTGGAGGAAGAAATTTAGGGTTTTTTCCAAAACACACACACACACACACACACACATATATATATATATATATATATATATATATATATATATATATATATATATATATATATATATATATATATATATATATATATATATATATATATATTTATATATATATGAATGTATATATATATAAATCAAATTGGGGGGGGGGGGGGGGGGGGTCGGCCAAAACGTATACTGCTGCTGTTGCTTATTAAACGTGGGTCCCCTCCCCCTCCTTTTATATATATAGGTAGCAAGTCATGGCCGCCCACTTGGGCCGACCAAGTGACTAATTTTTTTTTATTCTTTTCCTTTTCTAATCTAAGCTTTTAAATATAAATATCTATACATGTATATATCTATAAGTACACCAAAAATTTATTTAAAATGCAAATAACAATTTAAATATTATCTAACAAAATATTGAATATAAATCTAAACATATCTACATAAATTCAATTCTCAATAACTCCACTCAAAGTAAAATAATATTTAAATAGGAAAGCATATTTATTAAATCTTCAAAAAATAACCTTAATAATAATAAATTAATAAAAATTGTTTCAATGGGTGAACTGTACCACACACCCTTATCCGGGTCCAGGAACATGTACAACCTTGTAAATTATTATTTAAAAATAAAATACCAATAATTGTACAAATATTTAAATAATTAGAAATTGTACATAAAATTCTAAAATAATTTAGGAGATATTTCTAAGTACATAAAATATGTCTACATGGCCACATATGGGCGCACTACCAGCTTACATGAGCTAAAATTTGGTTTGGGCCCAGTTTGGACTGAATTGGACAAACCGGGTCATCTAAAAATCAATATATAAAATAATATTTAATTAAAATGCTTTAAATAAGTAAATTCATAATTTGGTCTAGTTTTCCTAGTTTGGACATCACCATGGCTAGGCTTCCCCCGGCATAACTGGTACACTAGTCAAGACACACTACTACATCTTCCGTGCCAAAATTTATCGTAGTTTCGTGTTCCAAAATCAAACAATGGCTAAGGTCATTGTAAAAAAATAAATAAAACCATAAATTGTAAAAATTTATTTTTTAGTCCAATAAAATAAAAATATAATTTTAAAAAAATAGGGGGTTTTACATTCTACCCAACTTACAAGAATTTTGTCCTCGAAATTTAAAAATAATAGGATAGATAGGGTTGAGGGATAGGAAGAGTTCGTCAATACCAAAATACTATTAAATTTGGGTGGAGGCGATAAAATGGCATTCAACACCACCATGCAATAGAAAACAATGGAGTCGACATATACAAAAATTATATCATGGTTATGGAATTGAATAAGGGTTGCTAGTGAAGGTAGCAAAATTTCGATAATCCAATTTAGAGAGTAATAAGGAATTTAGTAGATCAAAGAGAATAATTTAGACATTTGGGAGATGTGGTTTCTAGAGAGAAACTGGAGACTAATCGCCTCAATTGAGAGTTTGATTTAAGTGGATGATTAGAATCATTCTCGAGTGCTCAAGAATAATTGGGAGGACACGATAACAATTTCAGGGTTAAGAAACGAGGAGTAGTTAAAGGCGAGGATACAGCCACATGAGTCGGTCGGTGTTTGTGTATAATTAACCGATTGGGCAACCAAAGATGATACCTTGAGTCTATCTAGCAAGTACAGTGCCTTGTCTTTCCAAAATAAGTAAAAGACATGAACAACAAAGGTTTCAAAGACGGTATTATATATTGAGTACAATTTGTGGGGTTCATAGGCGGCAAAAATAATTCGAAAGAGAATTATCAAGGCTGTTGCGGATGAGACTCTAAGGCAAGTTTACTATGTCTTCATCCACGTAGAATAATATGTGATAAGCGAACCAAAGTACAATAGGTTGATCAGACCATCATGCACCGGCTCTGATTAGACAATATGTTAGTGGGTGCACCCAACAAAATATGTCATGATCAAGCTTGATAACGAAATAAGCTTGCAAAACTGAAGCTACATTAGCAGCATGAGATAGCCAAAATATGAGCAAGGGAGGTACTGATAAAAAAAATTTAAATAGCCCAAGATCTTTTAAAATCTAATTTTCGTCCGAAGTTTGGGCCTGTGCAGTTGGCTTGGTTGACTAGCTAAGTTAGGGTCCTCTGAAATTAGTCTAAGTGAACTTACCAATGTGGTTCACAAGGAAAAAGATTTGTTAGGTGGTGAGGTATTCTACCCAACTTACAAGAGTTAAACTAATAGTACCATGGGACAATGAGTCAAGCAATCGAGATAAAGAACAAATTTAAGCATTTAAAGAATTAAGTATAACACAATCACATATCGGGTCAAAAGAATTGAGTCGAGGTTGAATCCCTATCCGTGGTCGAAAATATATCGGTATCATGGTAAAGATTATAGTTTGGCCATTTTGGCCATAAGGTCATATCAAGAAATAGAGTACAAGGAGATGGGTTTTGGTGGGACATGATATGTCTACCGGAAGGTGGGCTTGTCTAGGTCTTATATATGAAATTTGTTGGGAAAAAAAGTGTAGTATTGTACTCCAAATATACAAGTCACGGTAGGGGACGCCAGAAGATCAAGAATAGAAAGTGGGAGTTCACGAGGTGATAATTAATGCACAAAATAAAGATCAAGTTAAAGCATGAAATAAAATTAATTAGAGAATCCAGTAAAAAATAATTTAGGAACACAATTTCGGAGAGAAGATAGTTTCCTAGATGAATTCAGTTAAGGAACCATTAACTCATTATTCAAATTGCAAATGGGTTAGAAGGTCGCAATTAAAAGATTTATAATTGAAGGAAGGTCGAGTAAGCCGAGGTGGAAATACAGTCACATAGCTGTGTAGATGACTAATAATACTTGTGTATATACTACTATCATGGTCATAAGTGACATGGCAATTAGTGTGGAATACTCGGTACGGTTATCTTGGGGCCTACCATTAAAATTTAACTCAAGTTTCCTCATAAGGTTTTCAAATTAAACTTTCAAAAATACAACACCAAAATTTGTATTCACTCCAAGCCGTTCAAATTCATCATAAAAATTTAAATCACTCTCATAAAATCTCAAAGCAAAATTTTATCACGTTACTACTAACCTTTTCCAAAATTAACGTTTAAATTCAACTATTTAACTCAAGAGTTCATAATTTACGAATCCATAAAAATTTCACATTCAATCAAAAATTTAACACTCTAAAATTTTCAAATAACTCATAATAAAACTCTTAGCACATTAAAAGCAATCTCAAAAATTATGCTCAATGCTCTTATCAATTTTAACTTCTATTCATGCTAAGTTATTCCAACAAAATCACAACTTTTAAACGGTAAGCTTCCTTTACTCAATCAAAATAACTTTCCATCACATCCTTCGAAATTCTCCCAAAAATTTTAATATTAGCAATCCCACATTAAACTAAATTTTTAAATAATCTTATCAGTCAAAAATCTTTTTTTTAACCAAAAATCTAAATAGATTTGTAAATCCTCAATCATAGGACACAATTTAAAATAAAAAATTCTCAAAAATCGTTTTCAATTATTGTAAACCAAAATTTACCATCATTACTTCCACTTAAAATTTAAATTTTACTAAACATGAAAATCGTAAGTTGTACGACGCAAATTTAAATAATTTCTACAACCACATTTGAAATCTAAGATCCTTTTCAAACCCAATTTATAACTGATCAAATGTGTATAACTATTACCCAATAAGTCATAAATATCACAACTCGAAATCAAATAAATTTTATATTTGTTCAAAGATGTATATCTATCACCCAAAACTCATAAATATCACAACTCAAAAAGCAAATCAATTTTATACTTGTGCAAGGATGTATAACTATAACCCAATAAATCATAAATATAAAATCTTAAAAAGCCAATCAATTTCTTAAATCAAGTATGAAATTCTATAAATCCTCTGGTGTTTACTATTTAGAAATCTTAAGATAAAAACCTTCATTGGTAGTATCCTACTTTACAAATTACTAATCATTAATTCACACAAAAAATATTTTTAACTCAATTAGAGTCTTAAATGTATTCCAATTGCCAATATAACCAGTTTAGCCATGTGTTTGACCTATGAGCATATACTAGTGTAGTCATCTTCCTAGTTGATACTAAGCACGAAAATAAGAATCAACGGTAGAAAGAATCAAGCAAGATGCAGTTCAAGGAAGTCGAACGAGAGTTCGAAATTTGAAGCCAAGGGAAGAGGTCAAGCTGTATGGATGAAATTCCTAGATTCTAATCCTATGTTGCAGGCTCACATCGGTACAATTACGTAACCGAAGTGACAAACTTGACCTGCATGGGCCACCACAAAAACATGTAACACCCCAGTCCCAAAATACTTAGGACTAGGTACGTATCCATACCAGCTGCATACATACGAAGTATACTCCAATATATGGAAACCTCGTATGAATACATAAGCTATAAATTACAGTAAACCAAGAGTAATCTAATCTCATCCACAAATGACGAATAAAAGATATCATATAATCAACTGTAATAAGTCTTTGTACAATACGTTGGGCGAAGACAAATCCACTACCAACAAGTAAAAAAATATACATGGAAATAAACTGGCGGGAGTAGCAAAGGAAGACCCAAGACACGTCATCTCCGAATGAATAGAGAAGATCGCGACCTCAGCTAGAACACCTGCAATATCACAGAAGCACACACCTGAAGAGATAACCAGGTCCTCAGAGGGACGTAACAAGATACATAAAGAATATGCCATAATAAACTGAATATATAATATGCCACAAATCGAAATAAGTGACAAAAAGACAACAAGGTAATCTAACCGTAATACAGTGTTGATGCAGTTAAGAACAAACCTCCAACACATGGGTACTCTGGCTCAGTAACAGTAATCTCAGGTATGGCCCATCAGGATACCAGGGACCTCAAAATATAACATTCATCGAATGTCAGAGTCCAGCAGTAAATCAGCATCAGGATCCAGGGCCGTATCTCCCGCGGAGATAACCAGCAATAGGGAAGTGCATACTTGGCCCATACGTTAAGGAACTGTTCTTCCCACCCAATGCCTAACAGAGTCACATCCGTGTCTCACATACCTCTACTAACTGCTAAGTCTCCTAACATGCCTCTATTAGCAGTTAGCCCTATCGCATGCGCATGGGGGATCAGCCCACACACATGAACCTCTACATGCTATTCATATCACACATCCTTGTGGTACAACTGTGTCAAGATATATGCGATACACTACAGACGGTAGTCTCTTAACTCTAAGTCCATATGCAATCAAAGGATAATAACAAAGTATATCTAATATCACTGAGCAGACAGTAAATCAAGAACAGTAAAAACTGGAAATAAATGGACAGTGATATGTAATAATATGCAACTGAATATAAACAGTATAATGGCAAGGTATCCTGCCTGAGTTTATGTACAAAAAAGAATAATCCAGCAGCTCGAATAAACAAATAAACGAAGCAAGAAAAGCCAAATCCCGCAGATGACTCCGGATGCTGCAACAAACATCACGAACGAGTTTAGGATAAAAGATATACCTAGGAAACACCTGCCCAAAAGTTAAATTCTGGAACAGGGGCAAAATCATAATTTTGGGTCAAAACGATGTCCGCCGTTGGACCCGCTTTGCACCGAAATGCGTGCCAATGTCTACGGTCTCTAAAGTCGTCAAACTATATATCTACAGATTTGTTTTGATGAGGCGAACCCAACGGTATGTCCAATTTTGGATTCCGGTGGGCTGGGCACAAAATCGTCCGTTGAGTGGGATTGTGGGCCGGCCAAAATAGTGTCCCGATCAACGATCTCAGAATCGGACCAAACTTGGCTCACAGGACCAAAAAAATATTTCGAGTCCAATGGCATAAGTTTTATCGCGATATGATGCGCGTGCACAAAGTTTTGACTTAATTTGCAAAGAGTCGATACGGGGTATCTCGACGGATACGCACTGATTTCGTCGCACACATGCAACGATATCGAGTTCCGTTAGTGCCCACACGTCAACAACATCCATACGCGCCTTTTGATGCATATAGTGCGCGACCATGTCGCCCGGTTTGTCGGAACGCACGCCGTATCTGGTCTTTTTCCACTTTTTGAAAACAGAATTTACAATTTTTCGTGAAACTTTAACAACGTGTAACTTTTTACACACTAGATGAAAAGTGAATCTAGAAGATGCGTTACAATCTCGGTTATGTTATCTTTGACTGCCTTCAATTTGTTTTTATGAAAGTTTAATGGACAGCAAGAAAAGTGGCCGACAAGTTGGTGTTTCAAAACAGTTTTTAATATTCAGAAAAGTGGGTTTTTCTCCAACTTCGTCTCGATTTTTCGAGCAAGTTGGATGGCCATGTCGAAATCCACCTGGGGGATCTCGAAGAGGGTCATGTGGGCTTTCTATACGAATTTACGGATCTAAAAATGGACTAGAATCGAGAGAGAAATCAAACGGGAAAGTTGGGTACCTTAAAGTGGGAATCTGTTGTTGTTGTTGTTGTCGTCGTCGTCGTTTCCATCGCCGCTGTCGCGGGGTATTGCTATGCTCGCGGGGAGGAGGAGTTGCCGACGGTGGAGGAGAGAGGAGGAGGAAAGTGGAGGAAGAAATTTTGGGCTTTTCGAAAACATATATATATATATATCTATATATATATATATATATATATATATATATATATATATATATATATATATAAAATATATATATATATATATATATATATATATATATATATATATATATATATATATATATATATATATATATATTTTTTTTTTTTTTTTTTTTTTTTTTATATATATATATGAATGTATATATATATAAATAAAATTGAGGGGGGGGGGGGGGTTCGGCCAAAACGTATACTGTTGCTGTTGTTTATTAAATGTGGGTCCCCTCCCCCTCCTTTGATATATATAGGCAGCAAGTCATGGCCGCCCACTTGGGCCGACCAAGTGACTAAATTTTTTTTTTCTTATTTTCCTTTTCTAATCTAAGCTTTTAAATATAAATATCTATATATGTATATATCTATAAATACACCAAAAATTTATTCAAAATCCAAATAACAATTTAAATATTATCTAACAAAATATTGAATATAAATCTAAACATATCTACATAAATTCAATTCTCAATAAATCCACTCAAAGTAAAAATAATATTTAAATATGAAAGCATATTTATTAAATCTTCACAAAATAACCTTAATAATAATAAATTAATAAAAATTGCTCTAATGGGTGAACTGTACCATACACCCTTATCCGGGTCCAGGAACATGTACAACCTTGTAAATTATTATTTAAAAATAAAATACCAATAATTGTACAAATATTTAAATAATTAGAAATTGTACATAAAATTCTAAAATAATTTAGGAGATATTTCAAAGTACATAAAATATGTCTACATGGCCACATATGGTCGCACTACCTGCTTACATGGGCTAAAATTTGGTTTGGGCCCAGTTCGGACTGAATTGGACAAACCGGATCATCTAAAAATCAATATATAAAATAATACTTAATTAAAATGCTTTAAATAGGTAAATTCACAATTTGGTCTGGTTTTCCAAGTTTGGACATCACCATGGCTAGGCTTCCCCTGGCGTGACTGGTACACTAGTCAAGGCACACTGCTACATCTTCCGTGCTAAAATTTATGGTAGTCTCGTGTTCCAAAATCAAACAACGGCTAAGGTCATTGTAAAAAAATAAATAAAACCATAAATTGTAAAAATTTATTTTTTTAGTCCAATAAAATAAAATATAATTTTAAAAAATAGGGGGTTTTACAGACACCTTTTGAGAGACTGTAGAAGTGACTACGACAATGTGTCACGACCCGCACCTGAATATTTAGGCACGAGTACGTGGGCTATGCACAGCCTACACCACAGTATCGGCTATAGAACGCTGTCAAGTACCCAATAATTATCTACAACATCTAAATGTTTCACAAGAACACGTGTACTCAAATCATATCATAAACTGCTAAGAAATGTATAAAATAGGGAAGATATTAACAACACTAAAGCTACTAAGTCAACAAATGAACATACATAACAAGATTGTATCAGAGACAAATCTGATAACAAAACATAAATTAAAAATATAATGGCCAAGAGCTCTCCAAAGGTTAACTCATGAACTAAAAATACATCGAGATCTGTCATCATGAAGTCCAGGGTGGTGGGGCATAACATTACCTAAAAATAAGTTGTCCTGTCAGGATTGGAGCGAAGTACATAACTCTAAAAATATTTCTATTGCAGGTAGGAATATATAGCTCGTTATCGAATAAAATACCTGATGTATTAGAATAGAGAAATAGAGAAATAGCATCATGAAGATATAAGTAACTGAGTACGTGAACAAGATAGGGAGCATGTTAACTTCAAATGAGCACAAGTAATTTAAAGCATAAGTTTGTTATATGATACGTTTAGGTCGTACACGATTATTCTATGGTAAATCGATTATACGTGAAGGTATAATCGACATATACATGATCTACACTCAGGGATTTAATCACATAACTACATTCTACTCTCCCACCCCAATCAATAGACATGGATCTGATCACGACACATTATGTACATAATTATTAGTTTTCACATGAAGCACATATGAGCACATGAGAGTACATAAGAGCACATAAGAGTACATAAATAATAGTAATACAAGGAGAACATGATGTACATGATAAAATTATGAACATGAAATACTCGATGTACCCGATAAGAGATAACATCTCCTGACAAGATCCAATTAGTACCAATCCATGTAATAATGTGTCAGCATCAAGTAAAGTAGTCTAGAGCAGGTAATATAGATACTATCATAAAAACAATCAGATATAGGTACTCCCTTGAATTTGGTTGGAGTCGACATGCGCGACACAAATGTGTTGATACGAAATAGGTACGAAGATGGTCCCAAACGCTGGCACTGACAGTTCTATTGAGTCCAGAATAGTCCAAATAGCCTAGTTTAGTTTACAGAAGCAGAGTTGGCCATTATCGAATCAAGAAATAGGAAACAACTATAATAGTCATTATTTATGGTTTAAAGGAAAGCATAGCTAAATACAAGTAACACTACCTTGAAATCATTTAATATTTAAAAACTATACTTTTATTAATCATAAGGGTTTTGAAAATATATAAAATATTCTAGTACTCTCCAACTTGTCAAATAGGATTTTTAGGTCAAACTAAAATAATTTTAGAAATACTATTATATATTATATATTTTTTCTTTTACAAATAAATAATACTATTAATAATACAAAAAATAATAAAAATACAATGCATATACTTTATATACATAATATGCTTATACATAAAAATATATGCTTACAAGTGTAATACATATAAGCTTATATTATATACACGTAAATATTCTATATACTATTCTACAGGCTTAAGCCCAAATTATTATTAAACCAAAATTAATGTTACTGGGCTCTGAGCCCCTCGGCCCATAACAAATCTATACTAATATA